>JZLH01S0489618.1:1403-20288 GCA_001188425.1 Eucidaris tribuloides
GGAGTAGGAGTAGGAGGAAGAAAATACTTCACATTTTTATTCCTTGTGATTTTCAAACTTTTGAGTGACTAATATTATTACATACTTAATAATCAATCCTCGTTAAGGATTAAAACAAATGAGAATCACTGCGATTTTTCAGGCGTATTAAAAATCGTGTAGATTAATCGAAATACAGATAAAATAATAATCAAAGTACCTTCTTTGACGGCTGCTTGTTCTTCTGTTTACGGCTGTAAACATGTTTTAGATGAGGTGGTCTATCTGCTTTAGGATTTTGTTCGAACCGAAGGTGGGTTTCTGCCTCAATCATTTGGTTGACGCTGTAAAGAAAGAACACCGAATGAAAACGTAGGCGGCCGTTATGCTGGTACAGTTAAACCTGTCTTAGCGGCCACCTCTCTATAGCAGCCAACCTCTCTATAGTGGCCACTGAAATAATTCCCTAATTGGAGACAAATCATGTGTTAAATAACCTGTCTATAGCAGCCACCTGTCTATAAAGGCCACATTTTTCGTTTCCCTTGGGTGGCCACTATAGACAGGTTTCACTGTATATATCTTTTGAACAGCTGTAAAATGTGTATTGTAACTATTAAATAGATCGCATGAACATTTAGAGAAATATCTTTATAAATTTAGTTTGTGTGTATACTATCACTCGTTATTTGACAAGTTGATTACTCAGGAGGGGGATAAAACAAGCAAAAATTCAAGAAATCTGCCGTGTGTAATTAGTGTGTATTCTGAATAAAGAAAAAAGTGCCAGAAGGGAAAGAGGGTGGAGAAGGAGAAGAACAAGAGGAAAAAGAAGAAGAAATACAAATAGAAAGTGGGGGTTATAGTTTTGTTACATGAATATGAATTGACGATAGTCGATATACCTCTGTTGGATTTCTTCTGGCGTCACTGGTCTTGGATCACCGAGTTGGGCCTGGACCGTGGCCGCCCAGCTGAATGTCCCTGGTGGTAGGTGGGGTTCATTGAAATCAACCACGGCATCGAAGTCGAGGGGTGGTAGGGGTACACCGAGGTCTCTATCAAAACCTGTCGGATAACAAGTGGCGTTTGGCTGGGTTGGGCGGGGCGGTCACCTGGCCTGTGCACGTGCACCCCCCCCCCCTCCCCGCTAGAGCTAGGTAGTTCCGTCCCCTGGGCAAGAAAACGAAATTTGCACTCACTTTTCTGCTTTCAACGCTGATTACTCAACTTTAGTTCACCTCCCTTAAGATGTGCACCTCCCCATTGTCATTAATTTCCACCTCCCAAGATGTGCACCTCCCCGTGCCCAAACCAGCCTACGCCCCTGGACAAGTAAAGCGATAGTTTTGAATTCAGGTTGAATTTCCATGAAAGAAACATATGCCTTCTTACATCACAAGTTTGCTAGGGTTTCAAAACCGGGTCGCTTTAGAGGTTAAGAATTAGTAACAGGTCTATGCCTTAAAAAGGCAAAACAAACAAACAAACAAATAAAAACAGTTAACAATCAGTTTCAGTTAAACCCTCAATGACAATGTCAATGACATTGACAATGATGCTTCCAGATGATATCCAGTTTAGCCTATATGAGAAAAACGCGACATTTCTTTAAATTGAAATATACGTACCCCGTACATCATTGTGTTCGGAATCTCAGAAAATCAGAGATTGCTTGCTCAGAATAAGCAATAAATATTCGAATAAGCAAGAGAGAAAGCAATCAATATGCCTCTGTCAATCTCAAAACGATATGTTTGTCAGTTTGTGTTGCGCGCGGTAACCCTTGGAGGCGCGTACGATGACGCAACAATGTACGACGCGCAGATATAGTTTTGTGCTTATTAGGCCTATTTGCGCGCGCATGCATACTTGCCTACGTCACGCACGCAATGACCACATACGATAGACAACATTTTGTACTTTGGTCCCTTTCTGCAAATTATCAACTGATCGAAATATTACCTGATCTTTCCATGCAATACGATATTGCCACCTGCACATCATTTATATCAGAGACTTTTAGTGTTTTGAGTTTGTGAAATAAATGGTCTCAGCTGGCAAAGAAAGAATGGTATTTTGCAGCAAAATACGAAGTGCTTTCTTTTGAAGTAGGGGGATGGGAATCAATTTAGTCTTCTCACAACTTGCCCAAACAATGCATTTGTTATGTACGGAAGTACCATGGTGTTATATCATAAGAACGTTTCTAAAGAAAGAAACTATCATAACTTTTTGTACATAATTCGTAGACCATTTGAAATACATGTTGTTAAATGCCGTGGCGTATCTACATGTAGGGGGGCGCAAGGGGGCACGTGACCCGAGCGCCACTTTCAGGGGACACAAAAAGGGCAAAAGTGAGAAGAAGGCAAAAAGGAAGGGTAAAAAGGCGAATAGGAAGAAACGGGAAGAAATGGGGAGAAAAAAATCATTGAAAGATTAATTTCATGAACAACTTTATAAGCTATAGGCCTACCGGCGGGGGGGGGGGGGGAAGGTTTAAAGGCGTCGGACTTCGACTCTAACCCAAGGTAGTAGCTGCTAGAAGGGGTACGATTTCAGTGCTTGCCCCCTGTTTGAGATGTTGGAAGGGGTTGGGCAGTGGCGTATCTAGAGGGGGGCGAGAGGGGGCACGTGCCCCGGGCGCCATTTTAAAAGGGGCGCAAAAGGCAAGAGAGAAAAAAAGAGAGGGGAGAGAAGGAAGAAAAAATTGTAATACTTAAAAATTATGCACCCCTTCCTTCCCAGTCCATGAGGTAAAATGCATTAGAAAAAGTGGTTTCATAGGGTTAAAAATAAAATTAAACAAATCTAAAGCTCGGTCGCTCCGCTCCCTCGCATATTTTCTTTGACGATTTCGTAATTTCACACCTAAATTAATATGCAATTGCAAAATTGTGTTTTAAGAATATATTCACAAATTTTACAAAATTGTAATTATTTGCATTGCTTGATTCTATAAGTTTATCAACCTCTTCTTAAATATTGCGCCGCAATATACTAGAATAACATTTTGCCAAGGTTCCAAATTTAAAAAAAAAAAGAAAAATCTTCAATTTTGATAGCCTTGTTAAACTTCCCGAAATGTTTACTAATTTTACGCCTAATTTGTGAATATCATTCATCAATCTCCTGGATTTAAAAACATAAAATATCGCTCGATTACAATGTTCCTTGCTAATTTTCCTATGGATCCAATGCAGAAAAAATTGCGTTTTGATGGTTACAATTGCAAACACAATCTACCGCTCGGTCGCTCTGCTCCCTCACCTGTTACGTCAGCACGTTCAGGCAGAGAGAAGGTGGGGGTGGGGGGCGACATTTCATTGTGTGCCCCGGGCGCCATAATCCCTAGATACGCCACTGGGGGTGGGCGCTGCATTTACTTGATACGCCACTGGTAAAATAACGTAAATGGTCTTGCCACGTTTAACCACCATCGATAATCATTCCAATAAATTCGAAATTATGGTTTTGCTTTAGGGGCAAGTTATCAGTATTAATGATCAATGGCATATTTGCCACCTAACGAGCATTAGGATGTTTAAAGTGTATAAAATGTGTTTTATCTACGTTTGAAGATAGCTTATTTCACATTCAAATCATTGTGTTCATTGTGATATCCTATTTTATTCCATAGCTTTCCGTACATCATGCTCTATGTACCAGGACGTTGTCCTGAGCATATGCGAGTTAATGGTGGTTCAAGAACATTTCCGGCTTACATATGAAAGTTCATTATTGTGAAGTGCCTGTGAAGAATCTAAGGTATCCGGGTATAGATATCACTTAAAGCAATAATGACTCAAACTTGTAATGTCCTCATTCTCTCAGTGATGAGGCTAATTTGTCATGTGTCGAGATTCTTACTGGTACCTCCGTGGACATCCTTTTCGGTATTTCCCCCCAAATATCACACGCACAGTCTGTGAAATTGTATTGGAATTTTGTAGTAAATGGTTTCACTGAAAACAGTTTATAAGAGTTAGAGATTCATAGACCAAGAAACTGTATTTCAAGGCGTTTTATAGTTTTTGTGTATGTTGATCGGTTGATATTAATTTCGTTAATTCCAACAACATAATTGCAAATAAATATCCCGTAACTTAAAAGAATGCTAAAGAATTGTGTTTGACATACTACCCTCCTTACTCAAAAGCATATCAATTTCTAAGCGATCTTTTACTTTCTTTATGGTCTAGTGTTTTACAACACAATGGTAAACTGGAACTAAAACCGTCGCTTTTAGCACATTTTTTGCCATTGTAACAAATCTACAAGCTTGATATACTATTGAAACGAGATTTATGATAATCAAATGTTTCTCTTTAAGGTTAGATCAAAATATGTGACCGAAGTCAATGTCATGACCCGTGGAATTGAGTCTAAAGACTTCCTTTTTGATAAAAAAAAATCTCGTGGAAGATCCCCGTTTTTCTCATTTTTTCTGACTTTGCCGCTTCATAAAATGAAAGTGTGCTATCTATAAATATATTGAAGATGAGAGTTTGTAGTGGGAAGTCTGAGGATTCTAAAAATGTAAAATCAATTTTTATTGGCTAGGAGAAGGCCCGCGGAATTGGCAAAACCCGATCACAGACACTATTTTCTCTCAGTCAGAAATCTTCGCAGCCTTTATCATTATGCGTTTGAGTGTGAATGTAAAGGCTAAGTCACACTGTGCCGTCTAATGATTCCGTCTGCCTCCGTCTAAAATATTTACCTCAGACGGTGTCAGACGGTGGCAAATGGAATACAGTACAATGGAACAGAACGAAAAAGCGCTGTCTGTCAACGTCTAGATACGTTTGTAATCCAGTTGAAAAACGAATTGAAAAGTCCAATAAAAGTAAGCGTTCGTTTCTCAGACGGAATCGTTAGACGGCGCAGTTTGACAGTAGCTTAAACAATAGATACGCTCCTACACAGTGCGGCGTGAGGTCAGTAGTACATGACCAGTGCCTATATCAGCTCGTATTTCTCTGCGCAAAAGAGGAGCATTTTCTGTTGTTAAGAAATTGATATGTACGTGTATTGCAACATACATTATAACGCATGAATTTTTAGTTGAAGGGGTCTTTCTATAATGGCGTCCTAATCAAGTTTATGATTGGAAAATAAATTATTTGAAAAAAAAAATCAATGAACAATTTTTTTTCCTTCCTGCTCCAAGGCGGAGAGATTATCAAATGTTGGCGCACCCACGGCAGAGGGGCAGGAACATAAAATTTAACCCCTTTTTTCGCCTCCCTGTAGAGGTGAGGTGTTAGGAGGCGCTTTCGTCTTTGCGGCGTGGTGTCTTCTTTCTGAGAGTCAGAGGAACACATTAATAATTTTTGTTTGCTGGACGTCTTTCCAAGCCATCAAAACCGTTTCACAGGAAATATGAAACCGCATTACGATGCTAGTTTGAATAAACACCCCACCGCTATAGGGAGGCGAAAAAATGTTAAATTGTATGTTCCAGCCCATCTGCTGTGGGTGCTCCTATACATTTGATAATCTCTCCGCCTTCGAGAAGGAAGGAAAATTTTTTTCCATTGATATCTTTTCAAATGAAACTTTATTAGGACGTCATTATAGAAAGACCCCTTCAACTCAAAATGCATGCATTATAGTGTATGTTGCAATACTTTTGAGTAGGGAGGGTAGGTTAGTAATATGCCACGTTTAATCATTCATTTATATACGTGTATGTATTGTGTTGTAACTATCATTTATTTTTTTTACTGCCTTTAGACACGTCTTCTTCGAAGTGTGAGTATTTGTGTATAATCATCGTTTATTCTTTAAAAAATGATGAGATACATGAATGATATACATTTCGAACACATGTGGTTTCCACAAACGGTAATTTTATACCTATCCACGACGCCTTCTTCATTCATGTTCTTAAGATTTGCGAACTAAAAGCAAATAAGCCTGAATCACACTCGCAAAAACCTTTACCTCTCTCAAAGCATTATTGCTGTAAATCAGTTTTCGTAAAATAATGCCCATTACAATCTGACAATCCAAATCAAATTGGATGTTGTATGGCGCAGTTCAAATTTGAAGTTTGTGTGATCGTCAGATTGCCAGATACGACTCAGCCAAGAGAAGTTTCGTTATGGATTGTGTAGTGAAAGTTCTCAGTAATGTAAGTGGATGCTACAATGGATATCAATCAAAGATTGCATTTAGAGTTTGGTCCGGTGACATTTCTGTAATTGTGACATCGGTCCTGACTCCGTCCATTGGTAGAAAAGAAGAAAAGCCGTTCTCACGATAAGGCGGAACTTGTATGCATTAATTAATGCGCGGCGTCAAGCGATTTGGGAAATCTTTGAAAATGTTTAGTTGTAAAATTTGTGCTTAATGTGCTTTTGTCTATTCTTGAATCAAACTTCTAACCCAGTTAATTTTCGTTATTATAATCGTTTTTGCAATGAATATGGATAAATCCAACTGAGTGAAGAATAATCTTCGTATTTGAAATTCACCCAAAATGCCACCTACTTACTCTAATGTTACCAAAGTGCAACGATATGTGCATAAGAGGGTTTTTGGCAAGAGCAGTGTCGATTTTCGATATGGATATATACCATAGGACTGTGAGTGGATGCTACAATGGAATAATTATATCGATCAAAGATTGTTTTAATTACAACACACACACACATATACACAGCCAAACAGACACACACATGCACACACACACACACACCCACCCACAAACACAAACACACACACACACACACACACACACACACACACACACACACACACACACACACACACACACACACACACACACACACACACACACACACACACACACACACACACACGAGAAGATATCAGAGCACCGGGTCTATTTTCAGTCATTTGAAATAAATCCTGTATTTAAGAATTAAGTCGAAATATCCCGAGAATTGTACATGAATGCCACATGTGCGATATAATTGCAGCCTCTTTTCCAGGTTTGCCGCTGTTGTTATAACGCAACTACATGTTACTATCATCATATAAGTGCAGTCCGAAAAGTGTTCGCTTGTTATGTTTCCGATGGTTTCATTTGATCTAAACTGATTTCTTCAACTTTTTGATAAAAATTTTTAAAAACAGAGTCATAGCGCCAGAATAAACTTCAAAGCGAATTTTCCAAAAACGCAATACACACATTTCATGTTTTATAGTTTCAATAATCAAAACTGCCCCAAGAGTTTATGCGCAAGATACACCATAACGAATAACAGAAACATTATAATGCATGTGCCCAAACATCCCAATGCCTTGACATGAACTTGTCCTTTTTGGCTCATCGTCCCCCCCCCCCGGTAATACGCCCGGGTAATACGTTCCGCTGCCATTGGTCATGTTGGTGGTAAGTTCAGAGATTTGGTCGAACTGTAGGTGGACACGAGTGTACGTATTTGTTGAAATGTTGTTTATATGCAAAACTTTCTTCAGGTAAGTTTGCAGATTTTCCGTATACTGTATCTATCAATCTCGCCAAGGCATGCCGTTCTCAATTGATACACCCCCCCCCCACTTCGGGCAGAGAAGAGGGAATGGTCAGTAAACACCCCTTTCTCCTCCTCCCCAGAGGGTCGTCTGTTTTTGGCTGCCTATACATTCTCTGCATGATTATCATCTGAGCGTCACACATTCCAAGACTGCTCAGGAGTCAGGATATTAGAAGGTCTCGATGGCAAATAAACAACCTCAGAGGGTCGTCTTTTTTGTCTATGCATTGATATGGTCTGCCGTCTTATACATGTATATTGCGGGTTTCCTTGCCGATTACAAGATCTCTCAAGATTCAAGGTTTTCATGGCAACCAAAATATCTTCAGACTTCTTCTATTTGGTCAGTCTGATCCGTCTGTGATGTAGGTTTAGTACTGTCGTTTGCCCTACCCACATTACTGGATTTCTTGTCGATTACAAAAACTTTCAAAACTCGAGATGGTTCTGGAATTTGCGACCACTGGCGCCTGATGATGCAACGGAAGACAGGTTTGAAGTGTGGATGTCTCGTGGCGTAGATGATGGGATTGATGAAGCTATTCACATAGAAGAAGACAACTAAAAACCCAGCAGCGTGTAAGCTCCGATGAGACGAATCAAAAGATAGAACCAAGTTAGCTGTTGCGGTAGGTATGATACAAACAGTAAATGCGCAAAGAACGCAGAGAAGGTTCTTAGTAACGGCGGTCTCCAGTTTCCTGGTTGCAAAATTTTGTGTCGAAGTGTTGGCAGCGTGGAGCTTTACGTGTCTGAAGATACGCATATAGCAAATGAAAAGTACGATAAGGAGTACATACGTCACAATAGCAAGTATAATTCCATTTGTTCTGTCGTTGTTTAACTTTGCCTTCCACGAACAGCAACGAATTTCTTCGTTATATCCGAGGCGTGTAGGTGCAGGTAAGATTCCTGCCACAACGGTAAACAACCAACTAAAGCCGATCATGAGGCTAATATTAAGCGACCTGTACACCTTCTGATATATCGTACTTGACTTTGTAATCATTATGTATCGGTTGACAGCAATAAACACAATTGTAAAAACACTGCATCCAACTGATGTGAGGGATACTGCTGCAACAACCGCACAAATCCAGTCCGGTAACGGCCAGCCATCATGTCCCAGTAGGGCTGTAGCCTGCCCCGGCATTACGAGGCTAGCAAGTAGGTCAGCAACGCTGAGATTCACGACAAAGACGTTGGTAGTGGTTCGTAGTTTGCGGGACAGGATCACTGCGGCTATGACCAAACTGTTTCCAGCCACACCAAATACTGACATAATGCAGTAGATACTTGCTAAAACTGCTCTCTCGGAGTAGAGGGTGATACCCGGGGTGAAACCGCTAGTTTGTGTCGTCCCATTATTGTAGTAATATGTTGGTGGTGTGGTTATTTCCAGTGATGACATGTTTGAGCTCAACGACACGGTTGACATATTGCTCTGATCTCGTAGCACTAACTGAAATTAAGCTACTGCGATAACTCATCAACTGACTACTTGTAATGCAAGAACAAGGAAGCAAAGCATTTCTACGTCCTTATGGTGTTGGGGCAGCGCCACATAAGGGTTCCGGCCAAATGGCGGGCCCAATTACGATTGTCAAAATTCAGAAAACTGAGGGTGTTTTGTGTGTGTGTGTGTGTGTGTGTGTGTGTGTGTGTGTGTGTGTGTGTGTGTGTGTGTGTGTGTGTGTGTGTGTGTGTGTGTGTGTGTGTGTGTGTGTGTGTGTGTATCTTATCTAAATATCAATATCTACATGTAATGCGGTAGACAGTGGTAGAATAAATAAAGTTAATTTACCAGTAACTACAAACTGATATGGCTCATAACGGCTGGAAATGTCTGAAGTTATTTGTGACTAATCTTTGTACATAACGTCTCTCTCTTAACAGTATACATCTAAATCTTATTTTCATTTTGTCACTTGTTCGAAGGCTTGCATGTGGACACGTGTTTTGGAATGCGCATATTTGTTTCTCTGTTTGTGTTTGTGTTTTTGCACAGACGTATGAATTTCTATATTTTATCTTTCTGCTTATTAAATGCATGCCTTTTGAAATGCACGTTTTTGAAACTGACACAAATAGGAAAATGTTGGTAAAGACATGAACCACGAACCACAAATTGCATAAACTTCGACACAAAATAATTACAAACATTTGCACAAAGTACCATTTGGTTTGATTTATTTGCCAACTATATTAATGTTTGATCAGGCATATGAAATTATTTGGTAAAGCAATTCCTACTGCACTGAAATATGTAGAGGCATTGGTGATTTTGTTCGTCATGCAGTACAACCCCCCCCCACCCCCACACACACACATATACACATTTCCACTTTAATTTTTTATGTATGTATGATCTCTAACAAGTGATAAATTCTGTAGTTCTAACACATGATCAGTTCCGACTTTTCAGTTTGTTTCATTTTTGCGTTGTTGTTTCTTTTTCACAATTTCCAAAGCTACTTGATATTAATGTAAATACATCAATGTGTAATTTGTGCCCGATTTCAGCAAATAAGTTGGTGATAATTTTGAGATATTTCCATGCCGTATGCAATAGGTTAAACGTGGCTAGAGTCTTGATTCAATATTAGATATTGTTGAAGGCAAGAACAGATATCCCCATCAAATGACGACATGTAATGGTACGTAATGGCGCCATCTTCGATTGAATAGGATGATCTGAGGAAGAAATAAGAGAAACGACGAATGGTGAGCGGTTGAAAAAAAAAACCCTACAAACATATGTGCTTGACTTCTCTTTACTTTTTATCTAGATATAAACTTCAACGACGTAGTTTAATTCAGGCTTTATTTTCATCAATGGAGAAAATATGAAAAAATTTGACTGAAGACCCCACGGGTGACGTGTATTTAGTTAAATGTCAATCAAGTTTTATACTTCTACAGTAATAAAAGAAATATATTTGCAGAAATTCTTATATATATAAAATTCTACAAAATTCTGTTAATCTTTTAACGTAGATGATTAAATTATTCATACAAATTCAGCGGCAGATCCACCATTTGTCAACAAAAAAGGGGCAAAGACAATGTCTGTATTTTAAGCTGAGAAGCATAACACGGTACGTCTGTTTTCAACTGGCCAGGGGAAAAAAGGTTATTGGCTGAAAATTTATGCCGCTTTATGCAATTTTAGACCGACAAAAAGGGGAGACCGGCAAATGGATCCGGCACTGTACAGTATATCATTCAATTTTAAACCGGCTAACTTACTCTGTGGAAGAGGACAACACGTTGCGTAGCCCTCGTGCGTCTGATTGAGCCTTGACGCCAAGATTTGGACGAAGTCACGTTTGTCTGCCTCCCTGCCTGGGAGTTAGTTCGTATTCTTCGTCGGGAGAAGACCCCGATAGTGAACTCAGCCCAGATGATGACTTGCTAAGGTGAGCCAACTCTCTTCCGATTGGACCGTCAGCATCATAAGATCTCAGGTGAGCTTCGTTCAACATCGTCTCTATTGCAATCAGGTGACGATTTGCCACGATATCGGCGTGTTTTCCTGGATTCAGTTTGGAGTGGGTTCGTGGTAGGATAAGAGGATCTCGCACAGTTTTGTCCATATTTTCCACTTTTCCTACTTTCATCACGCTCCAATTTGCTCCGCCAATATGAACCCATAACGTTGTTTCTACCTCCGACTATAGGCTCTGAACGTTATCTGGTTTGGAACCATTCTGTTCGTAACAATAACAATCACATCTCTTCTCACCCCGTTTGTAAGATGTTTGACGTTTCTTTTCTGGGTTGTACCACTTCCGCTTGTCAGCGTTGTTATCCCTCATCCTATCTACTTGTGACTGTTCTTTGCGACCACTGGCTTTCGGCTTCACGTTGTCGCGTTTACGCCATCGACCGGCGCCATCATTCTTCTGGTGTGTTTTCTCACGTTGCTGGACATTTGCGCCATCTTGTCTTATCTCTCTGGTAACGCAAGGACCTGAAGATGGGATGGTCCCAAATCGATCTTCTTCGCCAACTTTTCTCCCCGCCGGCATTACGGTTTTGAGCAGCCTTGACAGAAAAGAAGGGTTCTGGCTTCTCTTGTCAACAATTGTCTTTGCATGGAAGGTCACTTTGCACAGATTCCTGAAGGAAGAAAGAATGGCATATGTCCGTGTTAATGAATAAGTTAGGAAGATGAAGATGAATTAAGGAGAAGAAGAAGAAGAAGCAGAAGAAGAAGGAGGAGGAGGAGAAGGAGACGAAGAAGAAGAAGAAGAAGAAGAGTAAGAAGAAGAAGAACAAGAAGAAGAAGAAGAAGAAGAAGAAGAAGAAGAAGAGTAAGAAGAAGAAGAAGAAGAAGAAGAAGAAGAAAAAGAAGAAGAGGAGGAGGAGGAGGAGAAAATATTTTAAATTCCCGCAGATTCCTGAAGGAAGAAAGAATGGCATATGTCAGTGTTAATGAATAAGTTAGGAAGATGAAGATGAATTAAGGAGGAGGAGGAGAAGCGGAAGAAGAAGAAGAAGAAGAAGAAGAAGAAGGAGGAGAAGAACAAGAACAAGAAGAACAAGAAGAACAAGAACAAGAACAAGAAGAAGATGATGATGATGAAGATGAAGATGAAGAAGCCAACAGGAGGCGGAGGAGGAGAAGAGAAGAAAGAGAAGAAGAAGAAAGAAGAAAAAGAAGGAGAAGAAGAAGAAGAAGAAGAAAAAAAAATACCTTACTTTCACTTCCCTTGTGACCAAACATTTTCATAGTCTCATATTATCATTAATCATCGATCCTCGTGAAGATAAACACAACAATCGCTGCGATTCATTTTTGTCAGGTGTATTAAAACGCATCTATTGTTTAGGCGAAATACGGGCGAAGTACCATAGTACCTTCTTTGACGGCTTCTTGTTCATCTGTTTACGGCTGTAAACAGGCTTCAGATGAGATGGTACTGCTTTAGGATTTTGTTCAGACTAAAAGTGGAATTCTACTTCAATGATTTGGTTGACGCTGTAAAGAAAGACACCAAATGAAAAAACATTTCATGAGTTACTCCCGTTTGATCTTCTTCCGAACAACAATATGTTATAAGGAATGTATACCGTAACCATTACAAAATTGTATTTACAATTCGTGTTCATATTCTCAATCCGTGTTGTTGTTTTTTTTGGGGGGGGGGGCGTACTTTTTTTTAACAAAGTAGGCTTAGATTTTTTCCCCTGGGAGGGGTATAAACAATCAGCAAAAAATCAAGCAATTTGCCGTGTGTAACTGTTCCAAAAAAAAAAGAAGGATGGAGGAGGAGAAGGAGGAAAAAGAAAGAAGATGAAGATGAAGAAGAAGAAGAAGATAGAGAAGAGAGAAGAAGAAAGAAGATAGATCGAAGAAGAAGAAGAGAGAAGAAGAAGAAGAGAGAAAGAAGAAGAGAAGAAGAAGAGATTAATACTAACGAGAAGGCTCTCCACTCGTGCGACAGTTTGGCCAAGATGATGAGGATATTACGAAGACGAATACTTGTGCTTGTACTTTTTACCTTTGTTCTATCGAATCAGTTTTTATCCACAACTTGAGAGCTTTTTGGTGACTCACTTGAGAATCACTGCCTGTTCTGATGTAGTAATAAAAAAAAATCAATGAGAAAGTTTTGGAGAAAAAAATGAACACTGTAGTGGAAGAAGTAGGCCTACTGAAGTCTGCAAGACAAAGACGTAATGGTATGTCTCACTCCTTTTATGGCGACCTCACGAAAAACTCGTTTGAATGGAGTGATCTCTGGGGTCACCCCAGTAATGAAAACAATTTCTTCAAATTTACTCTTTTAAAAAACTTCACCCCAGTGTTGTAGTCAAGTCCGGACTTGGGTCCAAGTTGTAGTGGACTAGGACTCGGACTCGGACTCGGACTCGGACTCGGACACTCGCTAAATAGTAAACTTGTAAACCAATACATTATTTCGATTATAATGTAACAATAATGTTTCTTCATCATCATCCTTGATAAATATTTTATGCTTTGAATTTTGTCTGGATGATGCTTTTATTTCTTACATCTGATACTACTTGTAATTGAAAATATTTTTTTATCGTTTCCATTCTTCATTGATAGACAATAACGGCACTTTGCTCCTGTTCCTTAATTCATATTACTCGATCACATTTTTTTTTTTAAATCCTGTTTTAAAACTTCCCGTGATTATCATTACTTCATGAAACTTCGTTAGGTTTTTTTTTTTTTTTTAGGGGGGGGGGGGTTGTTTTGATTTGCAGTTTCCTATTGATAATGAACGATGAGCCCATTTCTTGAACTTTTTGCGTGATAATTTGTCACATATTTTATTTTATGTTTCATATTTATTTACGTTTCTGTGTGTTGAACACATTATCCTGCAGAAAACTAATATTTAATTTCCGGTATCCAGGCCCCATTGTCTATTGCAATCCTTACATTCACGAAAACATATTGCATTCTCACCAACATGGTTAGACGAATACTTATATTATATTGCATGGCAATGAGGGGGATACGAAAATTTATTGCCCAAGCTGGGACCATATTGCACGAGTCCGTAGCAATGTGGTCCCAGCGCGGGCAATAAATTCTCGTATCCCCCGAATTATGCCATGCAATATAATTATTATTATTTATATCAGGCATTTTGTGTAAAAATTAGAAATTCATTTTACTTACCCTGATTGTGGGCCCATATCTCATCTCAAAAGTAGTCAACTGTTGCTGTAAATGTACATGAATCTATAAATACTGAAGATGTAGGCCTATCCAAATTCCAATGCGGTTGAAATCTATAGTCGCTTAAAACAAAATTCCCATTCATATGACACGTTTTGAATAACTTGAACGTCAATACTGTAACCGCTGAAAACTTGGAACAATCCCTTTGGAATACATACATATCTTAACTTCAAAGTTCAAAGAAAGTGCAGAGCTTCCAAACTTTAGTAAAACTATCAAACATTAACGCTAACAGTAACAGCCTGTTACTACTGGACGCTGCCATGTTTGTTTACAAACTAGCGGATCGCTCGTCTGCACTGTACTGTACTGCGGTCGTCCGCACTGTTTACACGGAACCCTATGGGACTTTGTGTGCTGCCGCGGTGATTTTGGAATTGAAATCACCGGCAATAATAGATTCTGCGCATGCGCAATATATCGGCGACGAGTGCTACATGGTCTCATATTGCACTAGTCTTCAGCACAGGGGAATATGGCAAAAGTAGCGATATTTCCCGGAAGAAGGTAAACATGCTGTTATATGGACGGCAATCATTAAAGAGGAAGGAAGACATGCGCTTTTATTTTACTGCTAAAATGCCTGATATAAATAATAATTCCTGATATTACAGACAGCATTGTGTCCTTTAAATAAAGTTTTGGTTTGGTCTATAAAGTACGAAGTATTATCTTTCAATTTATTTATAATAGATTCCTGGTCCATTTCTTTTTGTGTTGATGTCACGAGATTGAAAGCAAATCTCAACTTACAACGTCGGAGCCGGTGCTGGTCGAGCTGAAGTTTAGAAATTTCACGCCAGACATCAGAAACTTAGCATTAAATCTAAAAAAAAATTGACTAGAATGACATATTTTGATCAGTGAGTGTTACTCTGTACATAACATAACACAATATTTGGCGGGAGTGGGGCCGACATTTTTATTTTTCAGAAATTTTTCAAAAGCGGAAGCGTTTGAAGTCGTGCAATTTTCAGGACATTAATAGATGATCTAGCTTAGGCTTGAAGGTCTATCTAAACACACATGAGAAAATTCATTTAACCAAACCTCTACTCTGCCTTTAAGTCTTTTTTTTTTAGGGGAAAGGATCACTGTGATTTGATCTGAGGCTCCAAATAATGTGACGGTACTATCATATTTTCTTCATCGTTACAATTCTCGGGGAATAAAAAATGGGGTATAACATTACAATATTTCATGTCTGTTAATGTTCTTTCATTCTCGTAATCAGGAAACCCGAGTATACTTCCCTTTACCCAGATATTCCAAGTCCAGCAAGTTCAACATCTGCGTTCAGCTTGAGGTCTTCTACACTTATTTACAGACTGCCCATACCATGGGTGACGATGATCTAACATTGTGTATCAAAAATGAACACACTTTGTTTCTCCGGCCAAAATATGATTTCAAAAACTCTCCCTCTCGATTTCATAAAACCTTTAATTCAGACATTTTTATTATGGAAATATAGAATTTCAAATCATTCCCGTTTTCAACATCGACCACAACCACATTTCAAAAAAGGGAAAGAAACAATAACCTTAAAAAGTTCTAAAAACTAACATTTACATTCGAAAAATAATAATTTCTCTCCCTAAACGTATTTCATGTGTATAACGGTGTTCGTATGTACTTTAAATCACTTTTACGTTATTTGTAATTGTAAATATGCCATGAATTTGTGCGAACAAAGATTATATCATTAAGATCATGACGCAAATATACAATATTATATGTCAGTTGTTGATATGTAGAATGCTCAATGCTGTAGAAGTTGGGAGTTTTATTCTGAAGTCTCGTATATTTGTATTATCATGTACGCATAAGACATCAAATGATTTTTCTAGTATTGTCTTAATGACGTATTCACATTGTTATGGGATAAATTAGTTACTGTAGAATTGTACATAGAAATCGATGAATTTGAATATAATTTATGATCCTAAACCACAATTTGAGGAAGTGCTTAGCTTGGTGTCAATTTTCCAGATATGACAGAGTTCAGGGACGTAAATTACATTATTTTTTGGCAGTGATATGTTAGTTTTCGTATTAATGCTTGCAAGTGGTATAATAAGCAAAAAAAAAAAAAAATGGGGGGGGGGGGGGCAGATATAACGATGTAAACATAGTAGACCTAAAATAGTTGCGTAATAAAAAGTTTCGGAGGATTCAAGTCTTTACGAACCAAAATCAGTCTAGGAAAAATTGATGAAAATCTGTTTGCTTTTTATGGGTTGGCAGAAGCATGTCGGTCTATGACAACGAGAGAGCTGTTTGGGAAAAAAATTAACTATGTGAAGTAAACCTCGCTTTATTTTGTGAAATCGTATCGAAACATTGACCAATATGCCATACATAAATCCAAGTAGATGTAAACATTTACATGTTAATACATTTGTAAACTATTTCGTGAACAAACATGGGAGAGATATGACTGAGAAAAAAAAATCATCTGTCAAACACCATCTTCTTCTTCTTCATCCTCTTCTTCTTCTTCTTCTTCTTCTTCTTCTTCTTCTTCTTCTTCTTCTTCTTCTTCTTCTTCTTCTACATATTCCACGATATTGTGTGTGTGTGTGTGTGTGTGTGTGTGTGTGTGTGTGTGTGTGTGTGTGTGTGTGTGTGTGTGTGTGTGTGTGTGTGTGTGTGTGTGTGTGTGTGTGTGTGTGTGTGTGTGTGTGCGTGCGTGTGTGTGGGGGGGGGAGGGGGTGATTGCACATGTCATGCCCTCTATGTGAAAATAATGTATATGGCTACCCGCATCTCCTATACATATTGCCCCCAATATAGGGGGTGCGATTTCCTCCCCACCACACCCCACCTTCTTATGCCATTGTTTCCGGTTTCCTGGTTTCTGTCTTATAAATTGCCAGTTGCTGGTGAGTTATCACATTCTCGCTTAATTTGGCATAGTGATGTGAATGTGATTTCAACGCAAAATGCCAACTGTATCGTTGAGCTTAAACATGGCATCACTGGAAAGCACAACGACAACTGAAACGATGCAAACTAGCGGTAATTTCTCCCCGGTCATCACCCTCTACTCCGAGAGAGCAGTTTTAGCAAGTATTTATTGCATTATGTCAGTTGCTGGGATTGTTGGAAACAGCTTGGTCATAGCAGCAGTGATCCTGTCCCGTAAATTACGAACCATCACGAACACATTTGTCGTGAATCTCAGTGTAGCTGACCTACTTGGTAGCCTCGCCATGCCGGGGCAGGCAACAGCCCTACTCGGACAGGATGGCTGGCCGTTATCTGACTGGAGTTGTGCGGTTGTTTCAGCAGCTGCTATCATGTCAATTGGATGCAGTATGTTAACAATCGCATTAATTGCACTGAACCGATATGTATTGATCACAAAATCCACTTCGACATACCAGAAAGTGTACAAGACGCATAACATTACTCTAATGATCGGCTTCACTTGGCTGTTTCCCACTGTGATGGGAATCCTGCGTGCACCCACCAGTCTGGGATATAATGAAGAGTATCGATACTGTTCGTGGAAGGCAGAGTTAAACGACGTCAAAATAAATGTCATTGTACTTGCTATCGTGACGTATGTACTCCTTGTCGTAATTTTTGTTTGCTACATGTGTATCTTCAGACACGTAAAGCTTCACGTAGCCAACATTTCAACACAAAATGTTAAAACCAGAAGGCTGGAGACCGCCGTTACTAAGAACCTTCTCTGCGTTCTTTGCGCATTTACTGTTTGTATCGTACCCACCACAACAGCCAACTTGGTTCAGTCATTTGATTCGTCTCTTCGAAGCTCCCACGCCGCAAGTGTTTTACTAGTCTTCTTTTATGTGAATAGCTTCATCAATCCCATCATCTACGCCACGAGACATCCGCAGTTCAAACCCGTCTTCCGCTGCATCATCAGGCGCCAGTGGTCGCAAATACCGGAACCATCCGATATCTTGAAATTCGACAAGAAAACCAGGAATGTGAGTGGAGGAGACGATAGTAGGACGCTGACGCAGATACGTCAGACAGACCAAACAGACGAAGTCTGAGGATGTTTTGTTTGCCATGGAAGCCTCCTGATCCGTGAGAGTTACTGTGATCGAAAAGAAAACCCAGAAAGTGCATGTAGGCACCCCTATGAGAGAATTAGATGATAACAATGCAGCCAAAAGTCAACCCTCTGATGAGGATGTTTTGTTTGCCATGGAAACCTTTAATATCCTAACTGCGACAGTTCTTGTACTCGAAAAGAAAAGTATATGAATATGAAACTGGCAGAGACAATATTAGTGCACTGATCACTGAGACCATAGGCAGTCAAAAGAATGACCCTGGGAGGATGGTTTATTTACCATGGAAACTTTCTAATGTCTTTCGAGTTCTTGTTATTGACAGGAAAACCAGAAACGCGAAATTAGACCGACAATATAAAGACAAAGACACAGATTAGACCATCCAAACAAAACCAGCTCTGACGATCTGTCAGCTTAGTTGGGCATAATAACTTGTCTGGAAATGGATTGGTTAATGTACATTTTAGACTGAAATAGGAAAGATAGATCATTAAGATACAGTGTCGATGTAAATTCTGATATAACTTAAACTAGTCACAACTCAACTATAAGTTTTACCTTTACTGTTGGAGAAGGTCGAATCAAATTCAGTTTAAATGATATCAGTCAGCTTGTT
>JZLH01S0489618.1:20313-43136 GCA_001188425.1 Eucidaris tribuloides
ATTCAAGATCCAGGTTCGTATTTCCCAAATCTGTGACTCGAATCGGACTCGGCGGTCGAGTCTAATATAAAATGCATCAGTAAGTTTCTCACTCGAACTCGGAGGTGTGACTGCTCTACACTGAGAAAGATGCAAACAATATAGGTTTCAACTTTGGATTCAAGTACACAGGTAAACGTCTTTCACCACGTTAACTTCGAGTTATGCAACAAGTTTTGACTTTCATTCCTCTCGCGTACCTGTAAATGGTCGTTATGGTATCATGAAAATATATACCGTACATTCGTTACATATTATTATTAGATTCATTACATGCATTACATTCATTACTTCGTGTTACATACATAATACATTACATACATAACATTACAAATACATTACATACATTACATTACATACATTTACATGGTACATTAATTATTACATTACACTGCATTACTATTACATCATTACATGACATTATTAGATTACCATTACATAGATATACAAACATTACATAATCTTACATGACATAAATACACAAATTACATTTTTACAATTTTAAACATTCAGGGGCGTTGTCTGGTTCGGATTGGGAGGGGGGAAAGTGAACATGTCCAATTATGAGGGCAGATTGTACACAGAATTTTTTGCTGCGCAAGGCGCTGCCCGAAATTGGCCAATTTTGTATGTTTATGCTATTTTATGCCATGATTTATGGTTTTTAGTGCTTTCCAATGGCTTGAAAACTGATATTTGCATTGCCATTATGTTTTCAAATTTGTCAATTATTCGGGAGGAATCGATATTGATTTTGTCCGCAACCAATATTTCATTGGGGTAGATCAGCCCCTTGCCCCCCCCCCGGCATCAACGCTCTGTTAATTACTAATAGCCATTACATTTAATTTGTAAACATGTAGCGCATCTTCAATATACATTCTCAGGGACGACTTAACAAGAGCATACAAAAGGGAAAGGAGAAGATCTTGGTCAAGCAAGCTGTTTTATGGTTGCAAGAACCAAGCGAGAGAAAAAGTCCGTCGCGTTGTCAACATGTATTTTGAAAAAAAAACCAAACTTTATGATGGCAGGCCCTGGGAACGATTTTTGTCACCGGTGGTGCAAATATTTTTTTCGACGGCCAAAACAAAATGTTTCACTGCCAAATTTGAGAAAAAACTAGGGCAACCGCCCGGACGACGTATTAATGTTACTCAATGAAATACACGACTTTTTTGCAAGGCTGGAAACTTTCTACAGCACCCCAGCACCCCGAACTTCGTCAGAGGATGATGATGTGACAAATAGGGAGGACCTTAGGAGAAATTGTTGGGCAAGAAGATACTTTGCCCATGTTTCGTGTGCCTATAGTACAAACCAATATATGAAGTACAAAAAGAAAAATAGGAAAGAGGGGGTCGTTCGGGAATGATAAAAATGTTTAAATGGTGCTACTTATTCATGGTAAGTTTGAACATGTAAGGCTTTATGCTTAATCCTGAGCTTTGCTCCCTCGGCCTAAGAGGAAGATATAAGATCTAATCTATCTTATCTAATCTTGGTTTGACATTTTCGTTATTTCTTATGGGGGTTTCATTAGTGTTGTTCTCATAGAGGCAAACCAATGACTTACTCGGATTCAACACGTCATATCATCTAGATTTTTACACTCACTGCCTACATCTATAACTTACTGGTTTAATGATTTGATTCGCTTATCATAGAAAAAAAAACCTTTGAGTTGTGAGTGCGTAGCTTCATTTATATTGCAGAAGCAAACATCGTACACTGTATATTAAATTATCCATAATTTTGCCTTATGTGTCTGAAATGTATATAACAGCCACTTCCAGACAGTTGCTACATGAACTTCAAGATCCCAGAGATGGTGATTTGGTCGCGTCTAATCTGTGTAGACTTGTGTCTTTCTAGCATCTGCCCTTTCCTACATTCCTGGTTTAGCTGTTGGATAGCAGAAATGACCATATTCGAAGCTTTTCCATGGCAAATAAAATAATCATTTTAAGCGATTTTACTTTCTTCATTGGTCCGATGAGCTAGAAGTGTTGCAATCAATGGTAATGGAGCTTAAAACGTCGTTTTGGCACTTTTTTCCATTTGTACAAATCTACAGGCCTTGACATTGAATATTGAAACGAAGATTTTTGATAATTCAAAGGTGTGTTCTTTTAGAGTTGATAATGTGACGAAGTCAATGTTTTGACAGGGGAATGATCACTATAGACTTCCTTTTTGTATATATAAAGAAATCTCGTGGAAGTCTCCTTTCCAATTTTCCTGACTTTTGGCGCTTCATAGCAGGCTATGGACCAGCTGTTTCCAGACCCACACGACTTGACATGATGCGGTAAATACTTGCTTAGAATACTTCTATTCGGAGTAAAACTGATGCCTTGGTGCTTTGGAACCGACATAGTTTGCGTCGATTCGGTTGTCGCTGTGCTTTGCCAGTGATGCTGTTTGAGCTCAACCACAGTTGGACATTATGGCTTTGAATTTACGAGCACATGTAAAATAACGCGGAGAATGTAATTTAACTCACCAGACTGGAATAGTGAGTCAGAACCAGGAACCAAACAAGGGTCGGTATAAGAAGCTGGGGGTGGTGGGGAGGAATCGCACCCCTTATATTTGGGGGCGTATGTAGAGAAGATGCGGGTAGAGCCTTTGCTTATTTCATAGAGGGGTATGGTGTACAATCCCCCCGCCCCCTCCACACACCCACCCACACACACCACAACACTGTCTGTCTCTCTCTCACGGCACGCCACGCCACATTCGAGGATGGTGTTAAATTGTCTGAAATTATTGTCAGGGCCTATATGAGCGATGATATGTAACAGTACAGTTTAATTACAAACGGAGAAGAAAGAGAAGAAGTTAAAAGAAAACGAGAGAAGACGACGGACGAAGAACGAGACGAGAACAAGGAAGAACGAGGAGGAGGAGGAGGAACGAGGAAAAGAGAGAACAAGGAAAGAAACAGAGTATTTTTGCTTGATGTGTATCAATTGATAATGTACAGCAAAGAGACACTGTGTTTGACAGATGATTTTTTTCCTCGTCATACCTGCTCCATTGTTGCGAAGATAGTTGGACTAGTTATGAATGTTTTAAATGGTTTAATACATACTAATGGATTTAGGCCTATGTATGGCATATTGGTCAATGTATCGGATACGATTTCCCAATAAAGCGTGCGTTTTACTTTACAAAGTGAAATTTGCCAAACAGCTCGCTCGTTGTTACAGACGGACATCTGTACCATCCCAAATCAAAACAAATTTTCACAATTTTATGTAAGCTAGCTTTTGGCTGTAAGATTTCGGTCTTCCAACTTTTCATTACGATCTATCTTAGGTCACTTATGTTTACCTGTTATCTCTGCCTGCAGATCTCGTCTCATGCATGTACTCGCAACATTAATACGAAACATCACTGCCAAGATGACCTGATTTTGGAGTGCACTGAACTTGGTCAATCTGGAAATTGCACGAAGCTAGCACTTCTCATAAATTTATGGTTTGAGAGATGTATAAATTGATAGTCAAATCATCGTATCTGTGTACAACTCAGGACTGATTTCTCGTTAAAGTTTGTAGTTAATATGATAATGCTAGAAGAAATCGCGGGTAAACATCTTTTGGTGAAGTGGACTATACTTATGCGTCGTTTGTCAAACTGACAAACAATCATTATTACGAGACTCAGAAACCGCGAAATTATTAGAGTTTAACACAAGATAGTGAAACAACTGACAATGACTTTATTGTTGCGTCATGATCTTTAATGATATATCTTTGTTTGCACCAAATTTCCCTGGCAATTTACAATTTCAGGTTCGTTTCAAAATGATTAAAAATGTTTAAAATAACTTTAATACACATGAATACGTTTATAGCGAGAAAAAAAATTATTTTTTAACATAATCTAAGTTGTAGCACTTTTTAAGGTTTGGTTCTTTTGCTTTTAAACAAGTGTGTTCATTTTGTTCATATTTATTTCATGCGTCCCCATGGTATGGACAGTTCTGTCAGTAAGGGTAGAAGACCTCAGCTGAAACAGATGTTGCGACTTTGCTGGACTTGGAATATTGGGTAAAGCGAAGTATACTCGGGTTCTGATTCGAGAAGGGAAGATAACAGACTGGAAATATTTGTATGTTATACCTCGTGTTTTATTTCCGAGATTGTACGATGAGATATAGATAGTACCGTTCACATTTTTGGGCCTAGGTCACATAACAGTGTTCCTTTTCCGTAATGAGACTATTTTTAAAGGCCAGCGCAGAGTTTTGGTTAATTAATATGTGTTGTAAGCGTAAGCTAGATCAGTTGTCAATGTCTTAAATTGCAACGCCCTCAAACGCTTCCGGTTTTGAGAATTAATGAAATTTTATGAATGTCGTCCCATCTAATATTTTTGTTACGTAATGTCAGGTGACAACTAGTCGTAATCCACATGTCATTTAAACTTTTGTGATTTAATGTTTTTTTCCGATGTCTGGTGTGATAAAGTTCGATACCGCATGTCGGCTTAACGTTGCAGCTGAGATTTGTTTTCAATCCTACGCACTTGTGACATAAACATAAGCCAATGGAGCACTAAATTCATCGGAATTGAATTTTAGTCATTAGCTGATAGATATAATTCTGTCTATCGACCAAACAAAAGTTATATTAAAGGACAATGTCCGTATATCAGCAAATATTTTCTCATCATGTGGGGGATTTATGTTTCGTGAATAGGATGTGCATTAGCATTTATAGGCGGCCTGGAGATACGGAAAATCTATCGTTTGAGACCTCATCTCCAGAAACGATTTAGTTTTTTCTCAGGGATTGATGTGGCTCACGTACGAACTATTGAATAATTATGAACATCAATAAATATTATGACAAATCATGTAACTGAGATCAAGAATGGTATGTCCTACAATCAATGAGAATGCACAAAAAAACATACGACGAGTTTTCGTGAGGAATGATATGACACGTTTCAACAACGATGAGAAATTTAGTATGCGTAGTGGATAAAAGATGCACGATTGAGTAGATGAGTTGTTCGAGAGTTAATAGGATTTTAACAAAGGTGATGTAGTAATATATTTATGTGGAAGCTGGGCGTCGGATCCATGGGCGAAAGTGAAAAATGTTCCAATCCGCGAGAGCGGCAGAACAACTTGACAATGTGTGATGTTTAATGTGTTTTTTTTTTGCATGTTTAATGCGTTTTATATGCTTTTCATGCTTTTTTAATATATTTGACATTGTTCTATGAATTTTTTCAACTTGTATTTGAACATTAACATGTATTTCAGTAGTTCGTTCCTCTAAGTAAGACGGCTCTTCTGGTGATAATGGGGGCCTACCTAACCGAATTGCTGAATATGCCTTGCGTGGTTGCCGAAGACATTTTTTTGACAAAATCGTTTGTCAATGGTAACTGATTAGTAATCATAATTACCTTCTATTTGGAGATTGTATACTTCTGAACTATAGCTGCGATTATTCAATGTGCGCGTGGAAATTGAGAACATTGTTGTAACATTTCCCGTTGACGAATTGAAATCGTTGGTAATCTGTTGGAATTCCGATCTCTTATTTATCTGCGGTAATCATTGTTTATCGTTGTGTGTTATGCGCGCATAGTCCCTCATCGCGCTTTTGCCAAAGTGGACCGACTCTCGAACGACCAGCTTAACGAGAGCAACCCGATGACAAACGTACAGATACGCCCTATCTTTCCCTCGTCTTGTTCTATCGCCGCCATATAAACATTGTGCTCATGTTCGTTACGTTTTTGGGTTATATAAACCTTTCGCTCGCTGTAGGCTGCAATTACTCAAAGGTTGGAACCGAAATCATATCCTTGGCATGTCATATTTTATTTGCCTTCGCCTTATCGGTCGTTGATAAATTTGACAATAGTACTGATTGCTGATTGACGCAATGTATTTGAATTGTATGGAATTCGCGTGCATTTGGCGAAAAAGTACTATTAGAGCGCACACTCGTTTTACCTTAGTAGGCGAGTACACCCCCCCCCGGAGGTTGAGGGGGGCTTAAAGTTATTTCCATCGTATCTTTATGATAAGATCAGTAGGAAGACAACATAATGTTATATTATATAAGATAGGACCAGGTCCATGGTTAATTACACATATTGACAGGTTAATGTTACTCAGAACAATTTTATTGCCACATAACAGAGGATGATTATCCTTTTATCGGGTGAAACTTAGTTGACTTTGCCAGAGCAATGTATCAGATTGCTGCATGGATTTGAAACGTTGTGATGTGCTTTGGGAAGATTGATTACTGTTTAATTTGAAACTTGATTAACAGAATAACTTAAAATACAATTTAACATGCTAATTTACAAAATTCTGAGAGTTATTTTACTGCGGAATGGTGATCGTTGGGATTGCAGATTAAATCGATCACAAATGTTAACTGTGCGTGGCGAATTGGTGGGTGTGTGGCGCGAGCATTGGTAAAGGCGTGTGTCTGATATCTAGAGGTGCTCGAGTTCGGCCGCAACGCCCGCCGGATTAATGTCTTCGCAAGCATTTTTTAGCTCTCGACTAGGAGTATAAATGCGGTACCTGGATAGGTAGAATGATTGAGTTTGTCTGGTTGATGCGCCTTCTCCCAGGAGTGGAATGGTGCACATTCTGTGTGCTGGTTGTAAACTTGGATCCAGTTAATATTCAAGTAATTATCAAGCGCATTGAGACTGAGTAACGGTGATTATGGTTATATAGATGGGACTATTTGTTATTTTTATTATTTAACTGACGCCTTGAGTTTGTTTCAAAGATCTTGAAATTAATTCGTAGCATATATTGCATGTGTTATTATCTTCTGTAATATATTTCACATCATACTTTTACAGACAATATGTATTGGAATTTATTCGAAATAATAATCTTATACAAATAATTACATGTGAATGGTGATGATTGAATAGCATTTTGATTGGCTTACTGTGACATTGATTTGTCTTGAAGGATAATTGTTCAGAGCGTTTACAGGAATTAAGCGATTATGTAATGGACATTATCTTCCGAAATTGCATTTATTTTTGAAAAAAGTCAAGATTCCAGGTTTGTATTTCTGACGATAATATCTGTTGAGTACAGAGCAAATATGATTGGTTGAGGAGAGTCCGAACTTCTGTGACTTCCATGCAATGCTTTTTCAAGGATGATAAGTATTTAGGAGATTGTGGGAGGCGGTGACACAAGAAATGGAATGCCCACAACCAGCAAATGAATGAATTCGTGTTTCGAAGAATCATGACACACAATATGATGATTGACGTGACTATGACTTTGCTGATATAATTTTCTGTTCTAGCGATGTTTCTTTCGAACAGCTACACGGAAACTGCCGAAGTTCAGGCTCGAGCTTGATATCGAACGGTTCATTAATCGCATGTATGGGTTGCTTGTATTTTTAGGAGATGATTTCTTTCGGATCTGTTTTATACCTAACGAATGTTTACGATGCTCGAATTTGCCTTACGTGGAATGCAGTAATAGGGTTGTTTAATTTTCTCAGATTAATTGATCTTTTAGTCGCGTGTTAAGTGTGGCAAACTGTGTATTTTGCTTGTATCGAGATTAAAACGACGTTTGCTAAATGAAGGTGCGGACGGGGGGGTGGGGGTCTGCGCATCGGCAGCTTTTGAGATTAGCTTATCACCCCAAAATTATACAAATTACAGAGAAAGAGCCATGTTGTTTGTTTGTTGGTTTATCGTTACACATTCTATTTGGCGGGTCGTCGAACATTTTATTTCTAGCCACATTTGAACGTTCCTTGCTTTCCGTTACATGAATTGCAAGATTCGCTCCTGTTCACGAATAGCGCTGTCCTCGTATCTGTTACGTTCCTCTTCGCGTTTACTTGTAAATGTATGACTATGACAAGTCACTGGAAATATGTAAAGTGATACTTGAATTACATTATTACAGTCATACATTTACATACTTACTATATACTTATTACATACATTGCATTTCATTCCATCGTTACATTCTTTGCTTTACATTACTTAATCCTTACATAACTTTGCATTAATTTTATTATATTTGTATCTATAGTTTGCATGTTCCATATCGCATCGGCATGTTCTTCAATACATCAAAGGAAGTGCGAAAAGGTGGATGATTGATCCACGCTGACTGATTTTATGTTGAAAACAATGTTGACGAGACAATGTCGTCGGGTCCAACTTATCTGAAAAATCCGAAACGTCATGCTGACGGTAAAAAGGGGTAGGGTAAACATGTGGATGTCTTTGCTATCTTTCTTGTTCCTATGAGTTCAGGTTGGACCACAAAAGGGGTGTCCTTCCGTCGGTCCAAAAGATAGGTATTGGCATTAAGGCCCTTTTTATAGGTATTATGAAAATCCGAAAATTCTTGGGTTGCTATCCACATCAGCCTGGTCCAAAGGTGTGGGTTTAAGACGTCCTGAACCACGATTACTGGATTATTTGGTATTTCTATGAGTTGGGAACATTGACTTGTATGCTGTATGTTTATCCCGCTTTGCCTCGTAGCGAATGCAGGATGTCCAATAACCGCAGATATTCGTTTTTCTTGGCGTTTCTTAGGTGTTGTTCTCCGATGCGACATGTAAACAGGCTTGATCCGTGAGAGTTACTGTGATCGAAAAGAAAACCCAGAAAGTGCATGTAGGCACCCCTATGAGAGAATTAGATGATAACAATGCACAGATAGCCAAAAGTCAACCCTATGATGAGGATGTTTTGTTTGCCATGGAAACCTTTAATATCCTAACTGCGACAGTTCTTGTACTCGAAAAGAAAAGTATATGAATATGAAACTGGCAGAGACAATAGTAGTGCACTGATCACTGAGACCATAGGCAGTCAAAAGAATGACCCTGGGAGGATGGTTTATTTACCATGGAAACTTTCTAATGTCTTTCGAGTTCTTGTTATTGACAGGAAAACCAGAAACGCGAAATTAGACCGACAATATAAAGACAAAGACACAGATCAGACCAACCAAACAAAACCAGCTCTGACGATCTGTCACCTTAGATGGACATAATAACTTGTCTGGAAATGGATTGGTTAATGTACATTTTAGACTGAAATAGGAAAAGATAGATCATTAAGATACAGTGTCGATGTAAATTCAGATATAACTTAGAACTAGTCACAACTCAACTATAAGTTTTACCTTTACCGTTGGAGAAGGTCGAATCAAATTCAGTTTAAATGATATCAGTCAGCTTGTTTACGATGTGTCGAATCTTGGAGAACAATCACCAGTAATACGCCATAGAAATAACGAAATATTGCTGCTGTTATTGGACATCTCGCTTTCGCTGAGGGAGGCAAAGCTTGGGGAGTAAACATTACAGCATTACAAGTCATGTTCAAACTTTCAATAGATAAGTACTCACTTGAATCAGTAAGCGTGGTTCAGGAGCGTCTTAAACCCACACCTTTGGGAGCCAGGGTGCTGAGTGTGGATAGCACCCCAAGAATGTTGTTCTGGATTTTTTCATTAATACCATTAAATATTTTAGGGCCTTTAATGCCAATATACCTACTTTTGGACCCGACGGACACCCCTTTTGTGTGTGTTCTCCAAATTGGAACATCATAGGACAAGAAAGATGAGCAAAGAAATCCAACATGTTTGTTACCCTACCCCTTTTTACGTCAGCATTGAACGTTTCGTGCTTAATTGTTTCCAGATAAGTGTTGGAGACCCGACGGACTTTGTTCGTCGTCACATTGGGTTTTCAACATAAAACAGTCAGCTGTGGACTCAAGATCCACCTTTTCCCTTCTTTGTATGTTATTGTGAAGAACATTGCCGAGTGTCGATATTGGAAATGCACTATAGATACGATATAATTAAAATGTAATGCAAAGTTATGTAATGTGATGTAATGTAATGTAAAGCAAAGAAGTGTAACGTAATGGAATGTAATGCAATGTAATGTAATGTAATGTAGTATAATGTAATGTAATGTAAATGTAAATGTACTGTAATGTAATGTAATTAATGTAATGCACTTGTACATATTTTCATGATATTTGTCATTGTCATTACCATTTACAAGTAACGCGAGAGAGGAAGTAACAGATGACGAGGACAGGCTTTCGTGAACAGGAGCGAATTTGCTCATTAACGGAAAGCAAGGAAAGTTCAAATGTGGTAGAAAATAAAAGTGTTCGACGACCGGCAATAGAATGTGTAACTGGTAGAAACAAACAAACAAACACATGGCTCTTTCTCTGTAATTTGTTAAATTTTGGGGGGTGATAAGCTAATCTCAAAAAGCTGCCGATGCTGCAGCCCCCCCCCCCCCCGTCTGCAACTTTATTTAGCAAACGTTCTGTGTTTAATCTCTTACAGCAAAATAAAACAGTTGTCCACAACTTATACAACGCGACTAAAAGTGCAGATTTAATCTGGAGAGAAATTAAACATTACCCTATTTTACTGGCAGTTTCCACTGTAAGGCAATTTGAGCAATTGCGTAAACATTCGGTGTATGTTATAAACAGATCCTGAAAGTAAATCATCTCCTAAAAATACAAGCATACCCATACTATGCGATGTAAATGGAAGTCCGTTCGATATCAAGCTCGTAAGCCTGAACTTTTCGCAGTTTCCGTGTATGCTGTTCGAAGAAACATCGCTAGAACATGAAATTTATATCACAAAAGTTCATGTACACTTCATATTCATATTGTGTGTTGTCAATGATGTCTTTCGAAACATCGAATTTCATTCATTTTGCTGGTTGGTGGGCATTCCATTTCTTGTGGGTGCACGCCTTTCCCACGAATTGTCTCCTAATATTACTTAGTTCATTTGGAAAAGCTATTGCTATTGGTAGAGTCACAAGAAGTTTCCGGACTCTCTCAAACCATATCATTTTCTCGTACTTCACAATATTTTACGTCAGAAATACGATACCTGGATCTTTGACTTCAAAAGTAAATGAGAATTTCGGAAGATAATGTCCATTTTTAAACTAAAGGTCGTCTTAATTTCCTGTAAACCTCTGATGCATATTATTCCTTTCAAGACAAATAAATTGTCACAGTAGCAGGAATCAAAGGCTAATTCAATTCATACATTTCACAATGTAATGTATTTGGTATAGATTTGATTTATTTCGAATAAATTGTATTATACATTATTGTGTCGTGTAAAATGTATTATGTTGAAATATAATTAAAGAAGATAATAACAGCATTTCATATATGTCTACGATATTTATGTTCAGATCTTTGAAACAAACTAAGGCGTCAGTTAAATAATAATAATAACAATAGTCCATTTCTTATATAGCGCATAATCACCGGTTATCTCAGTCTCAATGCGCTTGGATATTATTACTTGGATATTATTACTGGGATCCAGTACTAACCTGCACACAGATGTGCACCATTTCCACTTCCTGGGGAGAAGGCGCATCAAGCCAGACAAACCAAGTCATTCTCACCCTACCAGGTACCCATTTATACTCCTGGGTCGAGAGCTTAAAAATGTCTTGCTGAAGGACATTAATGCCGGGCGGGCGTTGGGCTCGAACTCGAGACCTCTAGATTATCAGGCACACGCCTTACCAATCTCGCCACAGCACCTCACCAATCTCGCCACAGCACAGTTAAATTTGTGATCGATTTAACTTGAAATCCAACGGATCACCATTCAGGCAGTAAAATATACTTTCTTAGAATTTTGTAAATTTAGTCAATGTTAAATTGTATTTTAAGTTATTCTGTTGTAATATGTTTCAAATTAAACAGTAATTTCAATCTTCAGCATAATGACATGCAACAACGTTTTCAAATTCCATGAGTCAATTGATAACATTGCTCTGCAGGTTCAACTAAGTTTCACCGATAAAAGGATAATCATCTCTTTGTTTATGTGGCAATAAAATTTGTTCTGATTTGTAACTATTTAACCTGTCAATATGTTTTGTATTTAACCATGGACCTGGTCCTACTTTATATATATATAACATTATGTGTGTATTCCTATCTTGATCTTTCAATAAAGATACGATGAAATAACTTGTTTAAGCCCCCCTCACACCCCGGGGGGGGGGGTACTCGCCTACTAAGGTAAACGGGAGTGTGCCGCTCTAATAGGTGACTTTTTCGCCAAAAATGCACGCGAATTCAACGAATTCAAATACAATTTTCGTCAAATCATGCGATCAGTAACTATTGTCAAATTTTATCAACGAACGATAAGCGAAGGATAAATATGACATGCCAAGGATATTGATTTTCGGTTCACCTCTTTGAGTAAATTGCAGCCTAAGGCGAGCGAAGGGTTGATATAACCCATAAGACGAACGAACAGTGAGCAATGGTTTGATATGGCGTGCGATTAGAAATGAAGACGAGGGAATAGATAGGGCGTTCTTGTACGTTTTGTCATCGTGTTGCTTCGTTAAGGGTTCGTTCGAGATCGGTCCACTTTGGCAAAAGCGCGATGAGGGACTATGCGCGGCAATAACACACAAACGATAAACGAATGATTACCGCAGATAAATAAGAGATGCGAATTCAAACAGATGACCAACGATTTTTCAATTCGTCGGGAAATGTTAAACATGTTCTCAATTTCCGCGCAAATTTGAATAATCGCAGCTATTAGTTCAGAAGGTATACGAACCCAAATACGAAGGGTAATTATGATTTACTATCAGTTACCATTGAAAACGATTTTTGTCAAAAAAAATGTCTTTCGCCAACCATCGCAAGGCATATTTCAGGCAATTCGGTTAGGTGTGAGGCCCCCATTATCACAGAATGAGTGCCTTTCTTACTTAGAGGAACGAACTACATGAGAATACATTTAATTGTTCAAATACAAGTTGAAAAATTCATAGAATGCAATGCAAATATATGTTTTAAAAAGCATTGGAAAGCATTATAAAACCATTAAACATGGCAAAAAAAAAATACTATTAAACATACAACATTGTCAAGTTTTCTGCGCGCTTCTCGCGGAATTTTGGACATTTTTTCACTTTCGCCCATGGATCGACGCCCATGCTTTCTACATAAAATATATTACTCGATCACACTTTTTGTTTTAAATCCTATTTAACTCTCGAGACAACTTCATCTACGCATGCGTGATTTTTTATTCCAGCTCTGCATACTAAATTTCTCATCGTTGTTTTGAAACTGTGGTCATTATCATTTCCTCACGAAACTCGTGGTATTTTTTTTTGTGCATTTTCTCATTGATTGTGGAACATGAGCCCATTTCTTGATCTCATTACATGATAATTTGTCATATATTTTATTGCAGGTTTCATAATTATTCATATTTCTGTCGTTGAGCACATCATCCTGCAGAAAACTAAATTCGTTTTCTGCAGGATGATGTGCTCAACGATAGATTTCCGGTATCCAGGCCCCTATAATGCTAATTGCAATCCTTATTTTCACGAAACATAATCCCCCACATGATGAGAAGAATATTTGCTGATATTACGGACATTGTGTCCTTTTAATATAACTTTTGTTTGGTCTATAGACTATGAATTATTATCTATCAGCTAATTTGATATAAATTCCGATTAATTTATGCTCCATTGCTTATGTTGATGTCACGAGTGCGTAGGATTGAAAACAAATCTCAGCTTGCAACGTTAAAGCCGGTAATGCGGAATTGAACTTTCACACCAGACATCGGAAAATAACATTAAATCTACCAAAAAATTGTTTAGAATGACATGTGGTGAGTACTGACTAGTTGTCACTCTGTACATTACGTAACAAAATATTAGGATGGGGACGACATTTTCATCTTGTTCATTAATTTCTCAAAACCGGAAGCGTTTGAGGGCGTGCAAGTTTTAAGACATTGACAGATGATATAGCTTAGGCTTACAACACATATTAATTTAACCAAAACTCTGCGCTGCCTTTAAAATTAGTCTCATTACGGAGAAAGGATCACTGTTATGTGACCTTAGGCTCCAAATAATGTGACGGTACTATCATATTTTCTTCATCGTTACAATTCTCGGGAAATAAAAAACGAGGTATAACATTACAATATTTCATGTCTGTTGATATTCTTTCCTTCTCGTAATCAGGAAACCCGAGTATACTTCGCTTTACCCAGATATTCCAAGTCCAGCAAAGTCCAACATCTGTGTTCAGCTTGAGGTCTTCTACACTTACTTACAGACTGTCCATACCATGGGTGACGATGATATAATATTATGAATCAAAGATGAACACACTTTGTTTAAAAAGCAAAAGGAACCATAACCTTAAAAAGTGCTAAAACCTTATATTTATGTTAGAAAAATAATTTTTTTTCTCCTGTACGTATTTCATGTGTATTACAGTGTATGTTTATAAGCATTTTTAATCATTTTTTGACGATACATGAAATTGTAAATTTGCCAGGAATTTGTGCGAACAAAGATTATATCATTAAGATCATGACGCAAATATAAAATGTCATGTGTCAGTTGTTTCTATCTATCTTGGTGTAGAACACTCATATAAGTTTGGCGGTTTCTGAAGTCTCGTATAATGGATGTTTGTACATGTTTGACAACGTACGCATAAGTATATCCACTTCACCAAAAGATGGTTTTTACCCCGATTTTCTAGCATTATCATATTTAACGTACAAATTTTTAACGAGGAAATCAGTCACTGTAGATTTGTACACAGATATCGATGGATTTGACTATAATTTATGATCTCAAACCATAATATGAGGAAGTGCTTAGCTTCGTGTCAATTTTCCAGATATGACCAAGTTCAGTGACTGCAAATCAGGTCATTCTTGGCAGTGATGGGTTTTCGTATTAATGTTTGCGAGTACTGGCATGATGAGCGAAGATCTGCAGGGGCAGAGATAACGATGTAAACATAGTAGACCTAAGATAGATGCGTAATGAAAAGTTTGGGAAGACTGAAATCTTTACGAGCCAAAAGCAGTCTTACAAAAATTTGTGAAAATTTGTTTGATTTTTGGGATTGGTAAAAGCATGTCCGGCTGTAACAACGAGCGAGCTGTTTGGGCAAATTTTGCACTTTGTAAAGTAAACCACGCTTTATTTTGGGAAATCGTATCGATACATTGACCAATATGCCATACATAGGCCTAAATCCATGTAGATGTATACATTTACACATTAATACATTAGTCAACTATTTCGTCAACATGGGAGAGGTATGACTGAGGAAAAAAAATCATCTGTCAAACACCATTATCAATTGATACACATCTAAGCAAAAATATCTCTGTTTTTCTTTTTTCCTTGTTTCTTCTCTTCCTCGTTTTCCTCCTCCTCCTCCTCTTTTTCTTCTTGTTCTTCTTCTTCTTGTTCTTCGTCGTCGTCTTCTTCTTCGTTTTCTTTTACTTCTTCTCTTTCTTCTTCCCGTTTGTATTAAACTGTACTGTTATCATTATCATCGTCATATAGCCTGAGCAATATTTCAGACTAATTTTTTTACACATTCCTCGAAATTGTGCGTGGGCGTGTGCGTGAGAGAGAGACAGACAGTGTGTGTGTGTGTGTGTGTGTGTGTGTGTGTGTGGTGGGAGGGGGAGGGGGTGATTGTACAAGCCATACCCAGCTCTATGTGAAATAATGCAAAGGCCTACCCGCATCTTCTTCTACATACGCCCCCAATATAAGGGGTGCGATTTCCTCCCCACCACACCCCAGCTTCTTATGACCACCTTGTTTGGTTTCCTGGTTCTTGACTCATATATTGCCAGTTGCTGGTGAGTTATTACATTCTCGCTTAATTTTACATAGTGCTGTAAATTCAAAGCAATAATGTCAACTGTGTGGTTGAGCTCAAACATGGCATCACTGGAAAGCACAGCGACAACCGAATCGACGCAAACTAGCGGTTTCTCAAGATCACCAGGCATCACCTTTTACTCCGAGAGAGTATTTCTAGCAAGTATTTACTGCATCATGTCAGTTGTTGGGGGTGCTGGAAACAGCTTGGTCATAGCCGCAGTGAAGCGGCAAAGTCAGGGAAAATTGGGGGAAAGGGGAATCTTCCACGAGATTTTCTTTTATTACCAAAAAGGAAGTCTTTAGGATCAATTCCCCGTGTCAAAACATTGACTTCGGTCACATATTTTGATCTAACCTAAAAGAGAAACCTTTGATTATCAAAAATCTCGTTTCAATATTATGTCAAGCCTGTAGATTTGTTACAATGGCAAAAAATGTGCCAAAAACGACGGTTTTAGTTCCAGTTTACCATTGTATTGCAGAACTCTAGATCATGACATGAAGAAAGTAAAAGATCGCTTAGAAATTGATATGTTTTATTTGCCATGGAAACCTTCTAATATGGTCAGTGTTCTTGATATCAACAGCTAAACCAGGAATGTATGAAACGGGCAGATGCTAGAAAGACACAGGTCTACACAGATTAGACCGACCAAATAGACCATCTCTGCGGATCTTGAAAGTTTCATGTAGCAACTGGTCTGGAAGTGGCTTGGTTAATATACATTTCAGACTGACATAAGGCAAAATGATATGGATAATTAATATACAGTGTCGATGTTTGCTCTGATATAAATTGAAGCTAGTCGCAGCTCAACAACTCAAAGGGTTTTTTTTTCTATTGGAGAAGGGCGAATCAAATCAGTTTAAACGAGTAAGTTTAGTGAGTGAGGCAGTGAGTTTGTAAATCTATGAGTATGACGTGTTGAATCCGAGTAAGTCAGTAGTTGGTTTGCCTCTTATTGGAGAACAATCACTATGAAGACGCCATAGAAATAACGAAATGTCAACAGATTAGATTAGATTAGATTAGATTTATATCTCGCTTTAGCCGAGGGAGGCAAAGCTCGAGGAAGTTAACATTAAAGCCTTACATGTTCAAACTTTCCATTGATAAGTAGCACCATTAAACATTTTTAAACCCGACGGACCCCCTCTTCTATTTCTTTTTGTACTCTAAATTGGTTTGTACCATAGGACAAGAAACATGGGCAAAGTACCCCAACAATTTTCCTCCAAGTGTCCCCCTTTTTTGTCAGCATCATTCATGGCCCTGGGAAGCGGGGGTGCTGGGGGTGCTGTAGAAAGTTTCCAGGCCTGCAAAAAGTCGTGTATGTCATGATGTATAGCATTATACGTCGTCCGGGGGCGGTGCCCCTATGTTTTTCAAATTTGGCAGTGAAAATTTTTGTTTTGGCCGCGAAAAAATATTTTGGCACCACCGGTGACAAAATCGTTCCCAGGGCCCTGGCATCATTAAAAGTTTTGGTTCTTTTTTTTTCAAAATAATTGTTTGAAGACGCGACGGACTTTTTTCTTCGTCGCATTGGTTTTGCACCATAAAACAGCTTGCTTGACACAAGATCTTCTCCTTTCCCTTTTTGTATGCTCTTGTTAAGCGCACTGAAGAGTGTTGATATTGGAAATGCGCTACATGTTTAGAATATAATTAGAATGTAATGTGCGGTATTTATGTAATGTAATCAGAGGCGTTGATCCGGGGGGGGGGGGCAGGGGGCGATCACCCCCAATGAAAATATTGGGTGGGGGACAAACATATCGATTCCTCCCCAATAAATGTGACAATTTGAAAAATTCATAATGTGCAATGCAAATATATGTTTTCAAAAGCATTGGAAAGCACTATAAAACCATTAAATATGGCATAAAGATACTATTAAACATACAAAATTGCCAATTTCTGGGCGCGCCTTGCGCGCAAAATTCTGTGTTACAATTTGCCTGATTAATTTGGACATGTTTTCACTTTTGCCCCCCTCCCCCAATCCGAAACATGGATCAACGCCCCTGAATGTAATGTAATAATGTAATGTTGTGTATTTATGTAATGTAATATTATGTAATGTTGTATATCTATGTAATGTAATATAATGTAATGTCATGTAATGTAGTGTATAGTAATGCAGTGTAATGTAATGTAATGTAATGTAATGTAATGTAATGTAATGTAATGTATTGTAATGTATTGTAATGTTATGTAATGTAATGTTATGTAATGTAATGTAATACGAAGTAATGAAATGTAATGCATTGTAATGTGATCTAATGTAATGCATATGTAATGTAATGTACGTGTATATATTTTCATGATACCATACTACCATTTACAGGTAACGCGAGGAGGAAGTGAAAGTCAAAACTTGTTGCATACTCGAAGTTAAGTGGTGAAAGAACGTTACATGGTGTATGAATCCCAAAGTTTGAACACTATAATTGTTTGCATCTTTATCAGTGTTAGAGTCGAGTTCACAACTTCCGAGTTCGAGTGAGAAACTTACTGATCATTTTATATTAGGACTCGACGCCGAGTCCGAGTTCGAGTCCACAGATTTGGGGGTAAATACGATACCTGGATCTTGGAATTCAAAAGTAAATTAGAATCTCGGAAGATAATGCCCATTTGAAACTAGAGATCGTCTGAATTACCTGTAAACATCTGCTGCATATTATAACCTTTCAATACAAGCGATTCAGGAATCAAAGTCATACATTTCACAATGTAACGTATGTTGTATAGATTTGATTTATTTCGATGGTTAGATTGTATTTTACATAACTGTGTGGTGTATTTCATTCATTTCATTTCATTTCATTTATTTATTTCGTATTCCAACAAAACAATAGTTCACAAAATATAAACAAGAATAAATCAAAATACAATTGTTCAATAGTTTCGCTAAATAATACATATTGTATCATGTCGGAATATAATTAAATAACTCCCAATTATTCTCATCCATAAAGTTTTTTTATTGGTAAATTTGACATTCAGCATTTCAGAAATTTCTACGATATTTCTTGAAACAAAGGTGTGAGTTAAATTTGAGGAATATGCGATATAATGATCGATGTAATTTGAAATACAACAGATCGCAAGTCTTGCAGTAAAGTAAACTTTCTTAGAATTGTCTAAATTAAGTCAATATTAAATTATAAATTATTCTGTTGTGTACATATGTTGTAAAAATAGAGTAAGTATATTTCAATCTTAAAGGTTAGCAACATGATTGGGAACACTTGAAAATGCCTCAAGAACCAAATTAGTTGAAATATATACCAACTATACACCAGCTGGAGTAAGCTGGAGTAGATCTCCCAGCTGGAAGGATTTGTCTCTAATTTGTTTACTTAAGGAGATTTAAACATGGACATACTAGTATTGTAATTCTATCGTTCCCCGATGAGATATTGAAGCCATAGACAACCACACAACAGGTTTGACTGCCACGAGGAATATTGACATTAGTTATCTTAGAATGAACCAACGTTTGACTACAAGATTTTTCCCAGTAGAATCCTTGTACAGTTTACTTGATTCTAGAATAGTTTCAGTTCAGTTGAGGACTACTCCCAATCATGTCATTTACCTTTAATATAACGACACGCAACAACGTTTTCAAATAATAGGTCAATTGATAACATTGCACCGGACTTTCAACTAAGTTTCAGCGTACAAAGAAAGAATATTAATAAATAAAGTTTGTGAGGTCCGACGGGAACCTGTTCTGCGGCCTATGGAATTGGAAAACGTTGTTGCTGCCGTTATATTAACCCATTGGAGACGATTTGATTTTAGTATTACACACATTTTTCATAGACCCCAACACGAGTTAACTCGTACTTAGTCTCCAACAGGTTAAGATACAAATATACTTAGGCCTACTCTTTATTTTACAACATATATACAGAATAGAATAATTTATAAGTTCCATGACCAAATCATGATCAACGGGAACCAGTTCCACGGTCAAAAGAGGGGTATTTTGGCAAAAATAACAGAAAATGGGATGTTTTTCTGGAAGGGGGGGGGTTGAACGCCCCTTTTGCAAGAGGGAGGTGTCTGAACACCCAAAACACACCGACGGTATACCTCTGAGTTTGTGTGTGTCTGCGCGTGTGTTTGTGGGTGCGTGTGTGTTTGTGCGTGTGTTTGTGTGTGTTTGTGCGTGTTTGTGCGTGTGTGCGCGTGTTTGTGCTTGTGTCTTTGTACATGGGTTTGTGCGTGTGTGTATGTGCGTGCGTGTGTGTATGTGCGTGCATGTGTGTGCGAGTGTGTTTGTGCGTGTGTGTGTATATGTCTGTCTGTCTGTGTGTCGGTGTATGTGTCTGTATGTGTGGAGGGGGGGGGGCAAGATAACGAGTATAAACATAAACCTAAGGCAGTTGTGTAATACACAATTTTCACTCATTGCTCAGAGATTACATTTTGCGTCGGATTTCCGCCCATGGGTTTGACACGCGACATCTTCCAAAGATGTTAACAGAGAGAGAACAAGACTGTGTTTAAAAAGCGTTTACTAGCTAAACACAGTTTTTGCAGTGTATGAATAGAAAAGACAAAACAAAATAAACACCCTTTTTATTCAGCGAGCATCGTAATTCCAACCATCAAACATCAGACGATAGTAGCCTACCGTCACATTCTTTTGGCCTTAGATCATATCACAGTGATTCCTTTGGTTGCGATTACTCGTACGAGATTTGCTTTCATTTCAGGAAATAATTTGACACGCCCTTGATTTTGAAAATGAAGCGTATATTATTCAAATCTACCCTCCCTTGTCAAAAGAGTTGTAAAATACACTATGACGCATGCATTATTCATATTTTCCCAGAGCCAAAAGAACTCGTAACTGCACTGCGCTCCCTCACTCGCGGAAGCAACATTCATTAGACATCCCGATATTGCCCGATTGCAGTGGGATCTCACCTACGTGAGCCAAGTTTAAGAAAGCTGGATCTCTCTCGCCCTCCCTTCAATCTTTGCCTCGAGTCTTGCCTGATACATCGCAGTATAATCACACACTGTGAACTCACTGAGGATCTTGTTCTTGCATTACAAGTTGTCAGTTGGTGATGAGATACCATTTAGCTTAATGAATTTCACTCAGTGACATAATTTTAAATAGCAAAATGTCAACAAAATCGTTGAGCTCAAACATGTCATCACTGGAAATAACCACACCACCAACATATTACTACAATGGAACGACACAAACTAGCGGTTTCTCCGCGGGTATCACCCTCTACTCCGAGAGAGCAGTCTTAGCAAGTATTTACTGCACTATGTCAATTCTCGGTGTTGCTGGGAACAGCTGTGTCTTTGCCGCAGTGATCCTCTCCCGCAAACTACGAACCACCACAAACGTTTTTGTCGTGAATCTCAGCGTAGCTGATCTCTTGGCCAGTCTCGCAATGCCTGGACAGGCCACAGCCCTACTAGGACGGGATGACTGGCCGTTACCTGACTGGGTTTGTGCAGCTGTTTCAGCTGCTGGAGTCATATCAATTGGATGCAGTGTTTTCACAATCGCATTTATTGCACTGAACCGATATATATTGATCACCAAATCAAATGCGACATACCAGAAAGTGTACAAGACGCGTAACATTAACCTTATGATCGGCTTTACTTGGCTTTTTCCCATTGTAATGGGAATTCTACCTGCACCCACCCGTCTGGGATATAATGAAGCCATTCGAAGCTGTTCCTGGAAGGCGGAGATTAACGATGACACAATAAATATTAGGAAGTGTATATATACCCCGCAGTTGGTAACAGACAACTATTTTTTTCATTCTATTCCCCTATGCCAGTAGCCAATCAGAAGGAGTGTTACATGGGAGTGTTACTCACACGCACATTACGTATGCGGGTTTAAAGTTCATGGCGCTTGCGCGCGAGCTCGAGCGTACGTGACGCCAGCTGCCTTACGTTACATGTACATGACATTGATCGCGAGGAAGCGGCTCCGAAAATCCCCGCAAATGGCGTCAGATTCAAATCGGTACGTGTATTTACTTTTCATCTGTTTCGCCATATTATTATTATTCTATTGTACATTAAATTGACATACTATAACAGCATTCCGAAGCAAATTTGTTGGTGTATAATGGCAACCAAGAGTGGGGTCAGCCTGACCTTATCAAGCCTACCTGGGGTGGCTTAGTCCCGCGTACTGTGATTTGCGTATGCTACAGATACCCCGAAATTTGTCACTATCCTTGCGGATTAGTTATGGGGTGTCTATTAATGTCAGAATCAAATGACAACTTAAAACATGAAATGTCCAAAGAATCCATTTACTGCGGGTGATTTGACAAAATCAATCTACACAAAAAATGACAGCTGGTGACATCGGGAGAAGTCATCGCAGGTTCTTAGACGAAATGCGGTTACGCAGTGTTTTATTTTCCTTGCATTCCCCGCAATTTCGGGACCACAACGGAAAATTTGAGTTACAGTTAACAACAGCGGGGAACCCTAGTGATAATTTTTTCTTGGGTAACCCGCTTCGGGGTATAGTGCGTCATAAACCTACCATTGCGCGACCCGCTGTGGGGTGAATATCAACAGTCTTGTTGTTATAGTTACGAATTGCCTGGAAGTATTTTTGATGTTTAACACTTTGGGTGCTGGGCTAAAAATCCAGGTGTGTTAACCAGGGACTGGATTGTTTCGGACTTATGTGTATAACCTTTCCAAATTGTATGATTTTCTGTAAAATCGCAAATGCTATCAAGACAATACATTTTAACTCATTTATTTGGTTCATTGTGTATTCATTTTACGATAAATGTCATTGGTAGGAACTTCAATGACATTTGTCATTCGAATTAAAAGATATGGATCCGATTGTCTTCTCGGCGAACAGATTCGCCGATAGTACCTAAGTGAAGTCAATCCTGGGCGAACAGGTTCGCCGATAGCACTCAAAGTGTTAAGCTTCATTCCTATAATCAAAGTCTTAGAATTTCCTTTCT
>JZLH01S0489796.1:8691-19963 GCA_001188425.1 Eucidaris tribuloides
TATTACCACAGCGCGACTAACACACGTCGGGAGGCATGCATCGGTCACGGATGATCAGCTCGGACAGATCCAGTGCACGTGCGATATGACTGGTTGGCAAGAACTCATTTTTGTCTTAACTTATGCCTGTTAGCTGCTGGCTCCTAATTCTCCCTTTAAAAGTCGAGAAATTTATCTTTCCATTTGCTACATTAAAAAGTATTGTCGGTTATGCCCGTTCCGTTCCCTACAAGAATGGTGAGTCAGTATCTGGTATGTCTTTGAAACATTGGTCATAATTCAATGTGACTTAGAATTTAGCATCTCAATTACACACACAAACGAGGAAACTATTTGTATATCAAATAAAAAGAGATAGTAGATATCATGAATGCATTACCATGAAATATCCTCCTCAAAACGAAAGAAATATGTGATTTATTAAAGCCATAAAATGTTAAACCACTTTAAGCCATGTACCAAGTATTATTTCAAACGACTCGTATTGATGTTATTCTGAAAACCTTGCGTGTCCGTTCTGTATTCATTTGTAAAAAATATATACCTTATATTATGTCTTATTTTATGAATATGAACATTGAAGGAAATGGAATATTTGTTTTTATTACTTAATGATTTAAGGAAAGTTAAAAAGTTTATTATTGGAAAATAACAAAATAATTGGAATGAAGTCAATGAATATCATTTCTCCTTTCTTCTCCAAGGCGGAGAGATTATCAAATGCAGGCGCACCCACGACAGAGGGGCTGGAACATAAAAAAATATTTCTCCTCTCCATAGGGGTGGGGTGTGTTAATTCACACTAGTATCGTAATTCGATTTCATATTTGCCGTCAAACGGTTTTAATGGTGTGGAAAGACTTCCTACAAACAAAAAAATGCCAATATGTTCCTTCAAAGCCATCTCAGAAAGAAGACACCACAAAGAAGAAAGCGCCTCCTATCTTCATAAGACAGTGATATAGGAGAATAAGGCTACTAATTCAAGATGATGGTGTATCCAATGTACTGACAGTATAACAGGATGTTTACAATAGTAAATCGCCTTTAGAATTCAGAAAGAATAACAAATCATGACTTGAAGAGGTCTTGTCTAAAATGTGTGGCGCATCCTCCTTGCCACTGTCTTATGAAGATAGCAGGCAATTTCTTCTTCGCGGCGTGGTGCCGTCTTTCTGAGACTGCTTCAAAGGAACATATTGGCATTTTTTGTTTGTAGGAAGTCTTTCCAAGCCATCAAAACCGTTTCACGGGAAATATGAAGTCGAGTTACGATGCTAGTGTGAATTAACACCTACCCCTATAGGAAGGCGTAAAATGTTAATTTGTTATGTTCCAGCCCCTCTGTTGTGGGTACGCCTGCATTTGATAATCTCCCCGCCCGAAGAAAAAAAAACGAGAAATAATATTCATTGACTTCATTCCAATTATTGTGTTATTTTCCAATAATATCCATTGATTTCTTTTTAAATAATTTGTTATTTTACAATAATAAACTTCAGCAGGACATCATTACAGAAAGACTCCTCCAACTCAAAATGCAAGCGTTATAGTGTATGTTGCAATACTTTTGAGTAGGGAGGGTACCTGAAGCTTCGCTATTCATAAAGCGAAAAGAGGGTCACTATTCATAAACTCATGAGGACCATTATTCACAGGGATGGCTATTTATAACAGTAGAAGAGGTCGCCGTTCATGATCGAAAAAAGGCTTATTACTCTTGAGGACTGCTATTCATAATAAGTCATGAGGGTCGTTATTCATAAGTCATAAGGGTTGCTGTTCATAATCCCAAATCGGGGTCGTTAATCATAATCATAAGCGACCCTCTTCGATTATGACTAGCGACCCTGTTTTTGTATTATGAATAGGGACCCTTATGATTAACCACCGTGATTTGGTGTTATGAATAGCTGCCATTTTTCCGAATGAATAGCGACCCTTATGTTTTTATAAATGGCAGTCCTTATGAATCATGGCCCTTATGAATAGTGACCGTTATGTTTATTATGAATAGCGGTCCCTATGAATATTTTTATGATGAATAGCGGTCCTTATGACTAGCAAGCGGACCCCTTTAGTCATGAGGACCGCTATTCATAACGTGCAATTTCCTACAACCGAAGGGTCGTTATTCACAAAGCGAAAAGAAGGTCACTATTCATAAACTCATAAGGACCACTATTTGTAGGATTTGGGATTATTAGAGGAGGTTCGCTACTCATAGTTGAAGAAAAGTGTCATTACTTACTGTAAAACAATTCTGTGACAGACAAAATTGTCCACCTTTTTTCGCCCCTCCTAATTTTTTTTAACCTGGCGCCGCCCCTGAGTCGAGCTCATTTGAACTTAGTAACTAGATTGATACTGTTTAGCAACAGTGAACTGCCGCGCCTGCGCGATGTTGGGCGTATAACCTCGGCCTATAACACGCAGTTTGAGCGCCTATACAAAATAACATGTAGTGTGAGCGCCTATACAAAATAACATGCAGTGTGAGCGCCTATACAAAATATTAATACTAAATAAAGTAAATAAATAAATAGAGTTGTAATAACCTACGTATAATTGACATGGGACCCCATGGTAGATCAGTTGAATAGGCGATGCTACCGTGTTTTTTAAAATCTGTTTTCACACGTTTTCTCAATATTGTTCATTTGTAAATCATTGTGTGGCTTTGTAAATATATATACTTTTTATGTATTTTTAAATTCGGTGAAAATGAATACGAATACCAAATATCGCACATACATGCGAAGATAAATATCGTGGAAAATATTTTGCCTTCGAATACAAGTAATCATAAAGATTAATTTTGTTGTAATCTTAAAAGACTTGATTGAATTCTATCAGATTAAGTGCTTTTAAGCGGCTAAATTACCGCAGTATTCACTTCTTGCATTAGCTGATTGGTGTACACAAAAACAAAGATTACATGCATGTATTCTTGAATATGTGCGTCAACATGAACCCGTTATATGTTGTCACGTGCATGAGAAGCTTACACAAACCAAACATGAGAAAGTTATACAAACCGTTTCACTGCCTGAGAAGGTTATACAAACCTGAGTAAATAATGTACATATTTCTTGAACGGCGGTATGGGGATTGGAGAACGAATTAACTGTTTTAAAGTAACATGCAAATGCCAGTTCAGTCTGGGTACTAGTTGGGTCCACTTTAATTCATCGTTATTTTAAGATTAATCTATCGACCGGGCTATCGACTAATAAGAAAGCAGCGGAGTATTCCAAAGTAAGAGAAGACACGCAGAAACCTCTAAATGCACGTGTATTAAGAGGGTTGGAATTTCAACACGCTGACATCATTTTTGATGTTGGATGTGGGACTGGTAATACGGTTCAAGTCATAGCACCGGACGTCAAGCATGTTACACGTATGTGACAGCGACGCGTCGCGACGTGGTGTGGTGGTATTAGCTTGGAAAATAGTTTAAGGTCCTGTCACATATTAAATCACTAGTTTAGTTTTGGTGATTTTTTTTATTCAAAAGCTTTATGCCCAAAGGTCATATCACACCAATAACAGATTCTGATTGTCTTTCGTTTTTTTTTTTTTTGATTAATTAATGAAAAATCGTCGGGGGGGGGGAGGGAGTGAGATTTTCGACTATATTTTACAATAAAGCATCCAAAGCGTTGATAAGGTGTTAGGTTATCTGAATTATACCTCATTAGTCTGATCTTTCTGCTGAGTTATAATTCAAATAACCTTAACACCTTATTAACGCTTTGGATGATATTGTTACGTCCAATTCACAACCGAAGCATGAAACAAAATGCCCTATTTTGATTTGTATGTTATGTTGTATTTGGGTATTTCCCCTTTAAAACAGGACTGACTATGATCAACTTTCACAAATGTTGAAATTCATTTATTGTAAGTAAATATTAAACTTACAATGCTAAAGGATATCTGTAGTGGCGAATGATATCCGCGCTCCAGTTGATGCCGGGTAAATAGGTCCATCCCCAAGGGTAATTCCAATTATGATCGCAAGGTGTGGTTCCAATGATGTACAGCTGAATAGCATTCGTATATAATTCGGTGCCGAAACGATGTCCAGATAATTCCAATTAGTAGAAGTCCAATTGGTATGAGTATGAATCCAATGGCAGAATGAGCAGGTCCAACCGAATCAGGTGTTGAGCGCTAAGTTCACAACCCGTATTCTCATTGAGCCAAGATGATGTAGTAAGTGCCAAACATTATTCACAGAGTATGTCACAGGCAGGTAAATATCAGGTAAACTAGAGGTTTACTCTGCCTATTAGTCACAGGTTGGTGTGTCGATCCAGGGTCACAATTAAACTCTAAATGCAGGTCACTGATTAAACATGTGACTTGAGCTAAGGATGACGAACTCTGGACTATTTCATTTCCCCAGAGTATATATTCCAAACCTCCTATTCTGATCTTCAAATTTCTATGAAAACACTAAAATGGCTACATGTAGAATATCTGAAATTCTGGTGCTATTTATGTCATACATCAAAAATAAATTACACATAGACTTGTTTACATCACAGCCCGTCAATGACTTCCAAAACAATGGGATTAACACACAGTAAGCAGTCCATGCTGGCATTAAATTGTTTGCTGCGTCAATTTAAGTGAGCCAGAAAGGTTCCAGCACATTCTCACAGTCTTCTACGACGGCAGTGAAATATTTTTCAATGTAGATCTTCACCAGCACATAAACTGCTTAATTAGTGGCATAGCAGTAGCATGTTACAGTAGCATGTATAGATATCACAAATTTATTAACATATACTGTTGAATATAGTCGAAAATCTAGGGATCCTCCCCCCCCCGAGATTTTTCATTAATTATAAAAAAAAAAGCCGAAAGACATTCGATGTCAGAAAATAATGGTTTCGTTTCACGCCCTGTACAAACTAGGTAGACTAGGTTTATTTTCAAGCTTATAGCATAACAAACAATATTCAAGAGGTCTACCTCAAAAAAATTGTTGCGAACACCTCCAAATCCAAGATGACGCCCAAAATGGCCGTTATTTTGATAAATGTTCAAGTTTTTGAGATAACATTTGTTTGAAAGGTCCAATCCCTATAAATGTGGTGTCATTTTAAAGCAAATTAAATTTCCTGCGGTTTGATACCACACTTAACACCTTTTAGGGGGACTTTCAATGTGATTTTGATCAAAAACCTTGTTTTTTGACATTTTTCCCAAATATCTAAAATATTAAGAATGCATATTTTTCTAATAAATCAAGATTTCAAGAAAAAAATGATGCCATACTTTTCCATAATTTGCCCAAATATGTGAACAACATTTTCTGAAAATTAAAAGTCAATTCCTATTTTGGATCAAAAGTTATAAGGTCACAATCCTAATAACTTCGTACTTACTTTTGGAACATTTTTGGCAGTACATGTGTTATGTACTAGTCTCGGTTCCAGATTGTGCCACTTTTTCTCCCTATAATTTGCAGTGCTGGTGCAAAGCAGCTGCACCATGCAACGGCAGATGCGGGTTTATTCCTGGAGACTAGTCTGAGTCAAAGCAGTTGACTGAGGATTCTTGAATATGTGCGTCAACATGAACCCGTTATATGTTGTCACGTGCATGAGAAGCTTACACAAACCAAACATGAGAAAGTTATACAAACCGTTTCACTGCCTGAGAAGGTTATACAAACCTGAGTAAATAATGTACATATTTCTTGAACGGGGTTGGGGATGGAGAACGAATTAACTGTTGTAAAGTAACATGTAAATGCCAGTTCAGTCTGGGTACTAGTTGGGTCCACTTTAATTCATCGTTATTTTAAGATTAATCTATCGACTAATAAGAAAGCAGCGGAGTATTCCAAAGTAAGAGAAGACACGCAGAAACCTCTAAATGCACGTGTATTAAGAGGGTTGGAATTTCAACACGCTGACATCATTTTGGATGTTGGATGTGGGACTGGTAATACGGTTCAACTCATAGCACCGGACGTCAAGCATGTTACACGTATGTGACAGCGACGCGTCGCGACGTGGTGTGGTGGTATTAGCTTGGAAAATAGTTTAAGGTCCTGTCACATATTAAATCACTGGTTTAGTTTTGGCGAATTTTTTTATTCAAAAGCTTTATGCCCAAAGGTCATATCACACCAATAACAGATTCTGAATGTCTTTCGTTGTTGTTGTTTTTTTTTTATTTTTAATTGAATGAAACAATCTCGGGGGNGGGGGGGGCGAGATTTTCGACTATATTTTACAACAGAGCATCCAAAGCGTTGATAAGGTGTTAGGTTATCTGAATTATACCTCATTAGTCTGATCTTTCTGCTGAGTTATAATTCAAATAACCTTAACACCTTATTAACGCTTTGGATGATATACTGTTGAATATAGTCGAAAATCTAGGGATCCTCCCCCCGAGATTTTTCATTAATTAATAAAAAAAAAAGCCGAAAGACATTCATAATCTGTTATTGGAGTGATATGACCTTTGGTCATAAAGCTTTCAAATAAAAAAAAATCGCCAAAACTAAACTTGCCCTTTAAGGGGCCGTCACATAATGATGAATTGACATTGCGTATGCATTGCGTATGCAACACTTTGACATACGTTGGCATACGCTAAATTTCGTTTGGAAATCGTTAAAACTGCATTGTTATTCGTACGTAGTTGTTATGTTTTAGTGTGCCCAAAATTTTTTCAATGTATGCCAAACGTACAACCCGTGCACAGCGTGTACGCTCGGATAATACAATGGGAACGTTTTGTTCGTACGTCTACTCGTCGGTAGCTGTAAGTCACGAATATATGTTCATTAACTGACATAAAGCGATGCCTTTTCTTTGAGAACTTCTTGCATTTTGATAATAAGCGGAGGGCCGATGTCAGAAAATGAGGGTTTCGTTTCACGCCCTGTCCAAACTAAGTAGACTAGGTTTATTTTCAAGCTTATAGCATAACAAATAATATTCAAGAGGTCTACCTCAAAAGAATTGTTGCGAACACCTCCAAATCCAAGATGACGCCCAAAATGGCCGTCATTTTGATAAATGTTCAAGTTTTTGAGATAACATTTGTTTGAAAGGTCCAATCCCTATAAATGTGGTGTCATTTTAAAGCAAATTAAATTTCCTGCATTTTGATACCACACTTAACACCTTTTTGGGGGACTTTCAATGTGATTTTGATCAAAAACCTTGTTTTTTGACATTTTTCCCAAATATCTAAAATATTAAGAATGCATATTTTTCTCATAAATCAAGATTTCAAAAAAAATGATGCCATACTTTTCCATAATTTGCCCAAATATGTGAACAACATTTTCTGAAAATTAAAAGTCAATTCCTATTTTGGATCAAAAGTTATAAGGTCACAATCCTAATAACTTCGTACTTACTTTTGGAACATTTTTGGCAGTACATGTGTTATGTACTAGTCTCAGTTCCAGATTGTGCCACTTTTTCTCCCTATAATTTGCAGTGCTGGTGCAAAGCAGCTGCACCATGCAACGGCAGATGCGGGTTTATCCTGGAGACTAGTCTGAGTCAAAGCAGTTGACTGAGGATAACAGTTTCCTTATCAATGTAGGATGGGTTTATTTAAAGGTCTGGAAGCCAGACTAGTTATGTACATTGTATTTCCATAGACTACATGTGTTAGAAGTCCTCGTATTATCAGTTTGTCACAAGCCAAATGATGAAAAGTTGAAAACCATTAATTTCTTGACGTGAACTTGAAATGTTTAGAATATTCTGCTGTCATACTTACTCTAGCTATAATATAGCTAATGTTGTCATGGCAACTGCATATGAAATATGCTATTTGAAGCTATATATGGTGATTAGTGATCATGTTCAAAGGTTGTGCTTTTTATTTGCACACGAAATCCTTTTTAGTCTGATTTGATCCAACCAAAGAAAGAGTTAAACATTTGAAATTAATAATTTAAGGTTTTGAAATACAAACAATAATCATTTGAAATTCATCCGTTGTTGAAGTTGTATTGTGTAATGATAGTCTAGGTTTCAGACACTGGATTATAGTTTTAACCCACTGATATCAAATTCGATAGTGTTCAACTGAGGCAAAGATAGCTTAGCAATCTTTGAACTGTACTGATGTGAGCTTTTGACCTCGGAAGGTCTGATCAGCAGGTATTCATTTTTCACTAAATGCTTTACAACCTCTGGGTCTGCTAGTCAGACTACTTTAATGGCTACTGTAAAAGTTAAAGGTATTCGCTAACATTTACCACAGTTAAAAGAAATCTGAGCCACATGATTCCCCATGCTACCAGTGTCTTTAATGAGGTCTAAAAATGAAGCCCTGAAAAATTTGTGTTTCAAAATGATTAGGCTATTTAGTGCTTTAAAAAGGTGAACATCGTAAGTTGACCAGATTCACGATGATCATGTTTGCTAGATATCTACACAATTTTCTCACCAGGAATTGTCAAAAATTTGGAACCAATACTGACTTACAGATCAAATTCTTATTTTTTTTTACCAAAAATGATAAAATTTGACATTTTAAAGGGAAAATTTGTCATTTTTAAAATGAGGTTATTGAGGTTCATAAGATTGTTTCCATTGGTAATCGGTTGATTTAAGTGTAGTATAACACATTTATTGAAAATATGGTTATTTTCCAACTCTGACATCACTTAAGTATCAAATAAATGATATTGTAGTAATGAAAGGTATTTAGTACAGGGGCGTAGGCTGGTTTGGGCATGGGGAGGTGCACATCTTGCAGAGGTGGAACTAACTTGGTGTGGGGAGGTGCACATCTTACGGAGGTGGAACTAAAATTGGAAAAAAATCAGGCGTTGAAAGCAGAAAAGGAGAAAAGACAAGGAGTTGAGATATAGTTAAATATGATGTTGGATATGACTGGTTATTGATTGAGGCAGAATAGAAACTACCTGTGGTGATTGTATTACATTTTACAATGGGGTTCTGTAGCGGCTCAATATAAATCGAATATTATTCAAAATGATATTGGCGCATTTATCTAAGCCAGATGTAAACATTGTTCACTGTATAACTTGCCATATGTTTTAAACTCCTTTCTCCCAAATGAGATTGCACGCTTGTTGGCTCAAAAAGCCTAACAAATGAATGACATTGACGCGATGATGAGGACGTAGGCCTACACAGTCGTGCGGTTCACAGACAGTTACTATCGAATCACTGTCTAGACGTCCATCCGGGGGTGGGGGGTCATTACAAGGTGTACACCATGCGCGTGTATGGACTTTCAAAATGGACCCTAAACAAGTATTATTGTCGATGTCAGAATACCCTAAAAAGTATTCAATATGAAAAGATACCTATTAAAGTAATACTTTGTTGAATACCCTATAAGTATTCAAGTGTAAAAAGATACCCTTTTAAGTTAACTTTTTCGCGACAAAGTATGTCGGCGCGAAAATTTTGCTGCAAAATAAAAAAAAATCGCGGCCAAAAAAAATTTCACGGCGATTTCGCGGCAAATCTACAGCTGAAAAGTCGCTTCTGGCTGCAATTTTGAAAAAAAGACAAGTCTTTTTGGAGGGGTGCTGCGCACCCCTAAAAATTCTGGGGGTGCTTCAGCACCCAGACCCCGCCCCCTTCCAGGGCCATGAGTTATAATAAAAATAGAGGGGAAAATGCGACAAAGTATGTCTTTTTCAGGAGGCATTTTTGCAGTGAAACGGAGGGTGCTCCAAACCATATAGACTGCCTAAAACCGAAGGAATATTTTTGTTAAATCCTGACTTCGTCAAGAATCCATGGTATAAAATCCAAGTTTGGGGAAGAATAGATAGCTGGATTCGTCGGTCACCCAAAGTGGGGCCTATGTCAAGTGTGAGTTACTCCAATCACACCCACCCCCCCCCCAAAAAAAAATACAAATGCCTGGCTAATCTGACTGTGATACTAGCAGTACAGTGGACATTCTGTTTGTTGTTGTTTGTTTTTTGTTTGTTTGTTTGTTTGTTTGTTTGTTTGTTTGTAAACACTTGATACAGCGCCACAGTCTGCGTTTATACAATTCGAAGGTTCTTTAGGTACCTGTATGATTTGAACAGAAAATGATTGACTGCATTAGGTTCATGGTTGTTCTAGCATGTGTAATACAGTGTGTCTCAAAAAAAATTGTGCAAGTGAAACCCGCCACTTTTGGCAATAAGAAAATACTCTTGTGACATGGCTGCTTACATCAGCGTCAAGAACACGGTCTTAGCTTTAATCCTATTAGTTTTGTTTAATTTGCTTGTCTTAATTTGAGATAATATCAAACTTGTGCCTTTTACTACAGTCTCTTGTAAAAGTGACACAATTGTGATTCCACATATTCGAGGATTTCGAGATTCAAATGAGCAAATTTAACAGAACAACAGCCATTGAAAGCTAGCTTGCCCTTGATGTTATGTGAGCATCATGTCCCAAGACTATATCTGATTGCCGAAGAGGGCGCTTTTTATTGCAACAATTTTAGACATGCTACAGCACGTCGAAAATTCAAGTGAAGAAATGCAGGGAAATCTTAGCTTTCAAATGATGTTCATTTTCTTGTACAACAACAAACGTGGAATCACAATTGTGTCATTTTCCGGGAGAGGGCTGATGATCATCGACTGAAGTAAAAGTGATACATTTGTGATTTTATTTACGCTGTTAACTGAAATATCTCGTGATTAAAACAAGAACTGAACAGAACAAACCCGGCTTGAAACGACTCAACACTTGTCACAGAACCTTTGGTAGAATACGTATGTTTTGTAGAAATCTGACGGTTTAATTTCATAATTTGCAACGTGAGACACGTCCGCTTAGTTCCAAGCATATTAGTGTACGTAGTCGCCCACTGCGCTGTGCTTTGCGAATAACGTACAATAACCGTGTTCTGCAATTTGTGCAAATTTAAATCACGAAAAACAATATTCTGGTAGCTTATCGTTATTTATTTTTCTCATAAAAAACGTTCATGACGTATGGATCTCGACGTTCAATAACCATTTGTAAGTATACTAACTACCGTATGTAGTGATGATAAAGGAAAATGGCGGACTTGAATCCTGAAATTTAGTGTCTTTAAAGATATTTCGAACCGTCTGCAGTATAGATGGTCAGTGTGTCAAGTCAAATATGAAACAAATTACATGTTGGTGTGCCCATGGATCAAGGGTGAGGCTGGGGGTGCACTGGTGCACGTGCACCCCCCCCCCCCGCAGAGCAAAGGAGTTCCGCCTGGAAGCAAAAATAAATTTTCACCACATTTTTGATTT
>JZLH01S0489796.1:35027-45277 GCA_001188425.1 Eucidaris tribuloides
GTGTGTCTGTCTGTATGTGTATGTTTGTGTGTCTCATTATGTGTCTGTGTGTGACTGTATGTGTCTGTGTGACTATATGTGTCTGTGTGTCTGTATATATATATATATATATATATGTCGTACGTACAGAAACTCACAGACGCATACACAGACACACAAACAGAAACATACACATATACACACATACAGACACATACAGACACGCAGACACACAAAGAGACACGTAAACACACAGACAGACAGACACTTAGACACACACAAACAGAATGGATACATACAGATGCACAGACACTTATAGACACAGGAACAGACACATACAGACACACACAAGCACACAGACAAACACACAGACACACACAAACAAACACACACATACATACAGACACACAGACTCACCCTCAAACACAGACATATACAGACACACATGTAGACACACAGAGACACACAGACACATACCGTACACACATACAGACACAGACTCACAAACAAAACATATATAAAAACACGTATGTAGACCCACAGAGACACACAAACAAATACCATACACACATACAAAAAGACATACAGACTCAAACACAAACACAGACATGTACAGACACACAATCATAAATAGACACACAATTAGACCCACAAGCAAACACACATACACATATAGACACATAGACAATAGACAGACAGACACACACATACATAAACAGACACATAAGCAGAACAGATACACACAGACACAGAAACAGACACACATAGACACTTACAAACCACCTTGAATATACAGACACACACGCAAACACACAGACAGACACAGACAAACACACGGACACACAGAAACATACAAACATGCAACACACAGACACATAAACACACAACAGACACAAAGACAAACACGCAGACTCACAGACACATACAGACACACGGACATTTAAACACACAGACAAACATACAAGCACACATACACACAAATACACGAACAAACATAACAGACACATGTAGACACACAGATGCACAACGACACTTACAGACATACAGAATCATACAGACCCCGGGGGGGGGGGGGGTTGCACTTAGTATAATTGTGTGATACCTATGTGCCGCGGTTGAGATCCCCATTTTCAGCCCAAATTTCCGTTTCAGAGCATCACAATTTCAGAAGGCACAGAAAATTTTTGATTTTTTTTTTCAGATCCAGAGACCCCCAAATTTGCCGTTTCGCTTCTGATTTTTTTTTTTGTCTCAGTCGCACCGCTTCGAGGCGCGGCCGGGCCAGAGCATTGCCCTTTCAGCACGGCGTTTTGAGGTTATCTGAAGCCTTAGCTCCAGTTCCGGAGACCCCATTTTTCGCTCAAGCCAGTTCCAGAGCCCCCGATTTTCGACTTCGGTGTGGCACAAAGGTATCATATTGTAAGTCGAGTCGCCCCCCCCCCCCGGATACAGACACACACAAATAAGCTACACACAAACACAGAGACACACACAAACAAAATACACACACATACAGACACACAGACATAAACACACAACACATAGACAGACAGACAACAGACCCACACAGACATAGACACGCACACCGACACATGCAGACGCACATACAGACACACGAACAGACACATACAGACACAAAAATATACTTACAGAAACACATAGACAAACACACAGATACAAACACACAATCAGACAAACAGATACACAAACAGACACATGCTAACACACACACACACACACACACACACACACACACACACACACACACACACACACACACACACACACACACACACACACACACACACACACACACAACAGCACAACCCACACCCACACCCCCACATACCCACAAACGGTTCTAGCGACAACTACCCCCTGCGACAATTCCCCATAGGACAACTCCCCACCGGACAACTACCCCCATTGACAATTCCCCCCGGACAACTACCCCAAAGCACAATTCCTCCCTAGGACAACTACCCCCCCCCCGACAACTACACAACCCCCAGACAACTACCCCCGTACAACTACCACCGGACAACTACCCCCCGCCGACAACTACCCCCATGGACAACTAACCCCAGGACAATCCCCTAGGACAACTACCCGCGACAACTTACCCACAGGACAAACTACCCCGTTTTGTATATGTGTAGTTTGCGCGTGCATGCAGTGAGAGAATTTTTCCTGTTGTGCTTGTTCACACCAACGAAATTCGCGAGGGATTCGGAGAAACGGCCTGGTATGTGTGTGTGCGGGGGGGGGGTGTGGGCCGTCCGTGTGTGCCTCGAAATGTTTCATTCTTCCTGCTGTTATTAATAGCGCGATTTGATTCTTGCATTTGCTTGACTGATAAGAATAGGTGAGGTAGGGGCGATTCTATGGGGGGAGGTATGGAAGCCATGCACCCCAAACAAAATATATATAAATAGTGCATACATTGCAATAATAAATCGCCTATTAAATATTCTCTGTTCAACTATCCGGTGCATGAAAATAAACTAATTAAGCAATCTATAATAAATCTGAAATACTGAGCCCAAGCTTGGAAATTTGATTTTGATTGTTGATTTCATTTATTTTCAAAATTGTGGTTGATCTAAAATGCCAAGATTCATAGACAGAGTTTGAATCAAAATCCCTGTTCGCTGGTTGCCTACGCTCCCTTCTCCAGTCATCTCATTTTTTTTTTTCTGTACCAATAATGAGATCTGCCTTTGACAACCAAGATCTATAGAAATAACGAATTTCACATACATACCCACCACACACACACACACACACACACACACACACACACACACACACACACACACACACACACACACACACACACACACACACACACACACACACACACACACACACACACACGTGCACACACACACACACGTTCAGTGGGGATTATATCCTATTAAGCATTTCGTAATTTATTCATTCACTTGCTCATTTTTATATGGGTTCAAGATGTTTAAAGGTTGTAATTTAGTGTTTCATTGTAACTCCTTTGCCTTGAAGGATATTGAACATTTGAAAGAAATGCTTAGAGAATTCGACTAAATAATGAACCAAATCGGTTATTCGATATGAATGACGATAATACTGATAATGATCGTAGTGATATAAGATAATGATGAGTACAATTATACTCCATTTCTGGCAAGAAATCGCTGAAATAGTGTTAAAGGTGTCCAAAAATCCAAGGAAATCGGTCATGTGTAATTCGTTTGCAGGAGTGACCAAAGTTTTTTCTTTTCCTTTTCATGATACACCTGATATCCCAAAGTGCTACTTTCGGTATTCATTCATGATTGTATCTGATGAACTTAAACGCAAATCCACTTTATAAAAAGAACTAATCACTTTTATATGTTTCATGGAAAATTCAAGAAGGGAAATACATACATGAATCCAGGACATGTATGTCATACGTACATTTGATGAACGCAGACAAAATGATGATCCGTTTAAAATGTTTAGCCACAGGGGTGCAAATCCAGGGGGGACAGGGGGGCCATGTCCCCCCACGAATTTGAAGGTGGGGGACACAATATCAAATGTCCCCCTCCCCGCCCCCTACGATTTGGAGAAAAAAATACGTTCCCAAAATTGTCTTCAATCCCCCCCCCCTCCCCGCTGAGCGAGTTTTCGACGACTGGCGTGACCAGGAAAAATGTTGGACCGCGGATTTGGAAGAAAATTTTTCCGTCACTACCACCCCCCACCCCCCCCCCCCCCCGAGCGAATTTTTGGCGACTGGCGTGACCGGGAAAAATTTTGGACCTGGGTTTAGGCTTTGATCAGCTAGCAACCTCGATCGAGATATCGAGCCATGCACGCAAGTTACGTACACATCAAACACGCTATCGAGCGATTGAATGGTTAATCGTAGTTGGAGGTTGAACTTTTAAGGGTCAATTGAGGTGCACCGAAATTTTCTTAGCAGCACTTTTAGGAAATTTGGCTATTTAGAGAGCTAAATTGGGGTCTGGAAATGGGGTCGTCAAAGCGGCACGTACCCATAACCACCAATATACATGAGTACACCCCGATCCCCTCTCCCGGAGCCTTACACACATACCCTATTTCCTTAAAATTAACGTTTTTAGCCCTGCTCTAAATCATTCATATCAGAATGTCACAGGCACATTTAGTCTAGTATGTAGAGGGGGGTCCCGTGCACCCCCCTGAAATATACTTCTAGTCTATGTCATTATATCAGGAAAAATGTGTAGAAAATGATTAGCTATGTTGCCACAGTCAAAAAATGTCCCACGTACTATTTTTATTCAAATTTATGCAAATAAGTGTTCTGCTACATGGAAATACTAATTTCACTATATCTCACGAAATATCGTTGATGATCAAATAAATAAGGTGTCGAACCCCATGTTTTCATGGTCACAGAAAATGATAAGACAATTACACAGATGATCAGATGTCCCTGTGATGTCATAATATGCAAATTACGGCCAAAAATAAGGAAAATGCCCATTTTAAGCAGTCATTTGGGCAATTTTCCACATAATATTATAAATCAACTAAGTGGAGCTTTGTTCTGTGGACCAATAATGCTAAAAGATATCCCCCTTATTGTACTACAACATACCATTAACATGATAAAAACAAAACAAATGCTAGCCATTATGCTAATGAATACCATCATTAGCTACAATATATTTTATCAGATTGCTTAGCATAATAACTAGAGAAATACCGTTGATAATTAAATAAATAAAGTGTCCAACTCCAAGTTTTTAGGGTCGTTCGTGATAAAACAATTGTAATGGTCATCAGATATCTCTGTGATATCATCAATATGCAAATTAGGGTAAAAACTCATTAAAATGTCCATTCCAAGCATACAATAGGACAAGTTTCCAGAAAACATCACATTTTAAAGAAATGGAGTCTCAATTGTTTACCGGTAGTGGATCAACATTGATGAAAATATCCTCTCGTACCAGTGAATGATATGAAAAATGTTTGCCATTAACATTATATTAATTAATGTCATCATCACGTACAATATATTTACACAGATCGCATAAAATAACAGCTATTTCACGACAAAGTAAAAACGAATGCGCAATCTCATTAGTCGAGTTGGTAGAGGGGGTACCGTGCACCCCCCTGAAATTTACTTCTAACCAGTATTACTTTATTGGAAAAATGCGTAAAAACGATTAGCTATATTACCAAAGTCAAAAAATGTGTCCCACGTATTGTTTTCATGTAAATTTATGCAAATCATTGTAGTATTGGTATAACAGAAACATACGGTTTTACATTTCAATCAAAACTTTTCCTAATCAATCAGATGACTCTATGACGTCATGATATGCAAATTAGGGTCGTTATCCGTGAAAATCATAATTTGGTACAACTTGGGCATTTTACGATTTTAGCTGGAATAAGGTATTAAGACTTATGTTAATGCAGAAGGATAAGAATAAAAACTCTTAAATTAAGTTAATAATATTATCAACAAATAAACATACACATTTTATCACACAAGATGCAAATTCAGGCAAGAGTGCGGTGGAAAAAAGGCGAATAACTTGTTATATATCTTTGTTAATTTCTTCTTATAATGGCAAAATGATATGCCAATATCTATATTACAAATGTCAAGAATGATTATCTGACACTTTTACATCTAGGTTAACATACCATTTACATATTTAGATGCCAATATTTAGCGCATGAATATGCAAATTAAGCCAGAATAGCTTCGAAATAAATCCTTTCGCATATCGCGGCAAGTATACGAATAAAAAAACATAATAAAGATCACAGAAATCTACTAATGAATAAATCAAAAAGAAGTTCACTAGATTTCCTGCCCCTTGCTTCTTCGCTTTAACCCCGTCCCCACCCCACCCCTAAAAAAAGAGGTTTTGTGTACTTTTTGAGGATGAGTTTGCAGTAGTCAGGTCAGTTAGACTAACACGCATAAAGGTTGACTTATGGTAATTGACTTTGAATATTTTAGTCTAGTAGGTAAAAGGAGGTTACATGCACCCCTTAAAATAAAATTGTAATAGATGTCACTACATCAGAAAAATGCAAAGAAAACGATAAGCTGCGTTGCCAAATTAAAAAAAAAAACTACCGTTTATTATATTTAGGCAAGTGTATCCAAATAATTGTCCTCATTGTGTAAACATACAATTTCACTATATCCCAATCAAAACTGAGGAAAACTGTTCATCTGGACTTATATTTGGGGGTCACAGTTCATATTTGAATATTTCCCGAAGTTAATGGAGAACTCTATCTGCAAATCACAAAATGTCTATTCAAAATAGGGAAAAAGGGACATATTATGAAATTTTATAACATTTTTATCCAAGTTTTTGAATGTTTAGATTTTGGTGATGTGCATTATCTCACTCAAATGTGTGTTTAAGTATCATCTTGCATCTTAGCTTTATGTTTGAATCAAATAACAGAGATTTTAGCCTAAACAGTAATTTCTTTTGGAAATTTTATTATATTGGTGGTATATATACTTATCTGACATGGGCTACTTATGACTGTCTTATAATCCACCTTGCTCCTAGAATACAGATTTCAGGATGCCATTATATCTGAATGTTGAATTTTGACAATGTATATTTCTTCTGAGAATTCTGCCTCAATTTACAATTTATTATGCAAATTATTTGACTGTAGTATTGACTGAATTTATGATTGTGTAATGATCATCCTTAACTCTGAACATATGGATCTTGTCACCTCTTTTGTGCCGTAATGTGGAATATTTGGAAAAATGAACACAAATTATTAACGACAAACATCCATTAATATATATATATAATATATCTACACTTTTAAGAAAAAAATATATTTATATTAATTATTCATTTGATACAATTTATAGAATTATTGCGGTTAAATTGATAAAGATATTATCTAAAAGGTTCCCAGATAGTTTTCGATTTTATTAATATCTCTCATTCATATTCGTTACAAACGTATTCTAAGTCTGTACAAATAGACATGATATCCCGGCCCGACTATTTACCGGTACAGTAATGCACGGATAATGATAGGTGTCATTTCAGGCCAATTTTCTCCTCTTTAAATTGTACCCCAACTTTGAAACGATTTAGAGCTACTTACTTGAATTTCTAAGGTTCGCTCACTACGCTCGCTCGCATTGATATCATACATATCAAATTTTTATAGAGTATTGTTTGAGGTCTTTTTAGTCTCTCATTCTGAGACTGTGTTAAGAATAATTTCAGAGCCATTCCCCCTTTTGTAAGATGTTATTTGACACCATCTGAGAATAGACTTGGAATGTTGGTATCTATGATACTTAAATTCAAGTCAAACTGTAAAATTAAGTATAATTCCAATCATACATAGTTTCACGACCGTATAATTTGTTTAAGATTTATTCCATACGCCAGTGTATTTACATAATGTTACATATACTTTTAGGGTTCCAAAGGAAATTCCATGCCTTTAGATTATTACAGTAGACTCTAACAAAAACCCTCATATAACAAAATCTCGTTATTAACAATTGTTAATATTATGCCAACAAATGCACCCCACACTATGCCAACAAATGCACCCCACACTATGCTCACAAATGCACCCCACACTATACCAACAAATGCACCCCACACTATACCAACAAATGTGCCCCACACTATACCAACAAATGCACACCACACTATACTAACAAATGTACCCCAACTATACCAACAAATGCACCCACACTATGCCAACAAATGCACCCCACATTATGCCAACAAATGCACCCACACTATACCAACAAATGTACCCCACACTATGCCCACAAATGCACCCCACACTATTCCAACAAATGCACCCCACACTATACCAACAAATGTACCCCACACTATACCAACAAATGCACCCCACACTATACCAACAAATGTACCCCACACTATACCAACAAATGCACCCGACACTATGCCAACAAATGCACCCCACACTATGCCCACAAATGCACCCACACTATACCAACAAATGCACCCCACACTATACCAACAAATGTACCCCACACTATACCAAAAAGTGCACCCCACATTATGCCAACAAATGCACCCCCACACTATGCCAACAAATGCACCCCACACTATACCAACAAATGCACCCCACATTATACCAACAAATGCACCCACACTATACCAACAAATGCACCCCACACTATGCCCACAAAATGCACCCACACTATGCCAACAAATGCACCGCACACTATGCCCACAAATGCATACCACACTATACCAACAAATGCACACCACACTATACCAACAAATGCACCCCACACTATACCAACAAATGCACCCCACACTATGCCCACAAATGCACCCCACACTATGCCAATAAATGCACCCCACACTATGCCACAAAATACTCTCCACGCCATAAGTGCACCCATACCCTCTGATAATAAACACACTCATTGCCATATCTAAATCTTAACTAAACACTTCACAAGTAAGTTCCCCTGTTTCAAAATACCATAACTTTTGAGCAAAATAATTTGGCAGGAGTGTTTTTGCACTCATTGACTAACTTCTGTGTAAAAATGTGATAGATCCGTCAAGTCATGCATCAGTGAAAAATGTCACTTTTCAAACTTCACAGGGGTCATTTTGGAGGATTTGTGATACAGGATTGTAAGAAATTCTGTATCTTGTGAATGATTTAGTTTTATTTATGTTAATCATCTGTCGTTTGACCCCCATATAGACCTCCTGAGACATTTTCACATATTTTACGGTTAAGTGTGCGCAATTTAAAATATTCGTCATTCTTAAATTTTGAAATTGTAAAATCCGTTAAGTTTTTTGAAGAAATTAAAATCTGATATTTTTTCAGTAAAATGTATCGGCACATGTTTAACCAACATAAGCGGTTGTAACCATGTCATGGTTGAGAGTGCACAAATTATTGATACAGCAAAAAAAAAAATACAGTTATATACTGTTATTTTGGCATAATGAATGACTCCTGTGACTTTCGAAAAGTGACAATTTTGCCTTTAATACATGCTCACTCATGCATGACCTCACGGATCAATCACATTTTTACACAGAAGTTTGCCAACGATTGTAAGTAAACCCAAGCACAATTTCTCTGCTAAAACTAGTTTCGTCAAAAAGTTACCGTATTTTGAATAACGGGGAACTTACTTTTTGTGACGGTGAAACATTCTATGGCTGTGATATACCTTTAATCTACTACCGTTCAGTTTTGTATGCATGTACAACAAAATGCTGCACTTGGTAGTGCTGTTCCAAATATTACAGTAATACATATTCCAGTAACGACACTTCATAAAATTTGAACACACATACACATGTGTCGATAAATATAACCAGGCCTCAATTTGTTCAGGGGACCCCAAAATACTTGGTCACTTTAGGAGACGCTTTTATTGACATTGCATTGAAACACAGATCTAAAAATCAAATGCAAAGTTCTGATTTTTTTGTTCATTTTGATTGGCTAAAAGCCAATCAGCTTTCCTTTTTTTTTATTTCAATCTATTTCAGGCTTAAAGAGAGCAGAAGTGATGACGTCAAACTGGTTCGGAAATTGTGAAACTGCATCTCCCCTATTGGAAGACACACAATCCTTGGTAGCGAAACAGGCAGCTGCGACGTGCTGCACCTGGGTCCACCATTTTCCACACATTTCCGAACCAGGGTGACGTCACCCCTCGGTACTTTTACATAATGTGTTGTGTAATTTGTTGCCTATTCAACATACAAGATTATCAAAAAATGGGACTTCTTCGGTTAATATTTCAAAGGTGAATTTGATTGATTGTGATTGCGGAACCGACCTTTTGCGCCCCCCCCCCGAAAATGTATGTCGTCGGTGAGAATTACGAATTTTAAAGCCCGCATAGCTACGTTAGTTGAGCATTTACATTGACCAGAAAAGAAATTCATATGCAGTATATTACATGGGATGTGCTTTCAGAATTGGATTTCGTGGGAGAAGAGAAACTAATCGCTTCCTTTGATGCCTACAAACAGGATCATATCGATTTCTCCCAAGCAGCCAATTGGTGTTCCGTCTTCTCTTTTTGGAGTGACGTCATACAGCCAAGAATATACGTCATTGACAGCCTCCTCTTGTTGGATCAGTGGGATGCATTTCAGATGCCCCAAGAGGACACTTAATTGCTCTGAAACATACAAAAATATCGAAAAAGATATATTGTAACATGGACCTTAGTACCAGCATGCATGCGTTCTTTTGTAACACTCGCA
>JZLH01S0489852.1:469-17016 GCA_001188425.1 Eucidaris tribuloides
TCGGCGACTGACGTGACGGAAAAATTTTGGACCTTGGTTTTGGGAAAAAAAAATTTCGTCACTACCCCCCCCCCCCCACCCACTATTCGTGTTTTCGGCGATTGGCGTGACCGGGAAAAATGCGGAACCTGGGTTTTGGCCGCGGGAAACACCCCCTTGGAAAAATCCTGCATGCGTACGCCTATGCCCATTTCTATGCTTCGTATGAACGTAAATTCGGTGGTTATATTGTATTATATTCTTTTGTTGTTCTTGATTTGCCGAAATAAATAGATAAATAATTAATAATAATAATAATAATAATAATAATAATAATAATAATAATAATAATAATAATAATAATAATAATAATAATACTAACTACTACTACTACTACTACTACTACTAATAATAATAATAATAATAATAATAATACTACTACTACTAATAATAATAATAATGATAATAATGATAATAATAATAATAATAATAATAATAATAATGATAATAATAACAATAATAATAATAATAATAATAATGATAATGATAATAATAATAATAATAATAATAATAATAATAATAACAATAATAATGATAATGATAATGATAATAATAATAATAATAATAATAATAATAATAATAATAATAATGATAATGATAATAATAATAATAATAATATTCTCAGATTCCTTAAAGTCTAAGCTTTCCAATGGTATATGGTTTGTAAGAGGTAGCTTCTTGAGATATTCTTATTTGGATCACGGTTGTCGACATGCTCAATTTACCCCACTGGCCACCTTAAAGGGGAACTCAATGTCGAGCAAGTTGTTTTGGAAAGTAGCAGGATATCAAAGGAACAGTTCATTAAAAGTTCGAGAAAATCGGATGAATAGGAATAAAACTGTGAATATTTGAGATTTCCTATACAAAATCGGCTAGACTCTAACCACTATTGTTCATTATACTGTCCCTTACCACTACATTGTAGTCTAATGCTAATAGAAACACACTTATCCCACAAAATCGCGTATCCTCGTTTCTGCACCTTTGAAAGTAGGTTTAGCTTTGATTCTTTTCATAATTAAGTGCGAGGCAAAATCCACGTTTTTTATGGAACACATATTTTCATTCATAGATTATTAATTTGTAATGCGATGTCTTTTTCTTGAGTTGATATTAAGAACTGTACACGGTGTAGCACCGAAATGCCAAAACATTAGATACCTAACGAGCTATATTATTATTCTTTAATACCTGGGGCTTTTTCTGTGGACGGCCAGAACATTCTGACAATACTGTGGCAGTTTTCCAAGTAAATGTTTGTACCGAAAAACTTTCATCGAATTACAACTTCACCATACAAACCCTTTACATCTTGCATCGTTTATTTATCTCTCCTATAAGCAGTTTTTTTTTATACACGTTATGTTGGCACGCGATTTTCTACCTTAAGCTATAGGCCTACTGATACAGCTCACCAGTGATATAATAACGTGGTCACGTGTGCTGAAATCAATATCAATGTAACTTACACGGAGAATTAACACATCGATTCCTAGAAAAACAAATCCATCGTTTGTATTATCATTTGCCGCATTGATTTCAATCAACATTTTTTTGGTAATTTGTATTCGCTCCAATTGTTCGGTGTGCTGTAGGGCAGGGTTGCCAGGTTTTCCGATTCTCAAAACGCCAAATTACATGCCAAATTCAGTGAAAAACGCCAAATTCGCATTTGATGCATTTTATGGCAAGCATAGTGTAGTTATGGTTAGAAATGACGTTGTAATCCATTTATAACACCTTTGAAACCTCTCCAACAGTCAAAAATTTGAGTGCAGCGGTTAGCGGGCAGCGAGATTTTGGACGTGAGTAACAAGCACACCGCTACTTTTGGACCGTTGTGGCACCTACTTTACTGAAAATCTGGGTTTTATAATGATTTTTAGGTATGCCATTGCAAAACGCAAAAAAAAAAAAATCGCCAAAAAGCCATTTGACGTGTAGTTCTAATTCTTCAATGCCAAACGATACAATAGGCCTAACTTTAAAACCAGCCAAATTTTATGTTTTTGGCACTAGCAACCCTGCTTATGCGCTGCGGGTGTTGGTCCGGCTTGTGATTGACACACTACACAGAATGCAATACTCTCAGTATAATCGTTACGACTAGAACAAATTGACGTACAGATATAGCCAGCCTGGAAACACACGATGAATAAACATGTGTAGGATTACATTGATTGATATGTCACCAATTTCATGAATGAAACTAATATACGCACGACGTAGATCGAAGGTGTTTTTGCAAAACAGCGTATTTCAAGCAACATCTAATCAGCGATTTATTACTCTGTTGTGTCTTATCGTAATAAGATACAGTGTAGTAAACTAATCGTTCTTTGCTTTTGTTTACTGGATAAACAATAATTTGGGGGAAACACCACATGTTTACAGCGATAAAATAACACAGACAACGCTGTTTTTCTACTTCTGGCTTCGCAACGTAAACGAAATGACACAATTTTTCCGTACATCTGTCCTCCTTTACCATGAATCGAATCGCGCGTTTTTTCCGACCACATAAAAACATAAACGCCATCCATCTTTTATCGCTCTCTCATTTTACGCGGGTCTTTTTCCACGTTGATGTGACGTAGGTCTAACTGGCTAGGTGCCAAGTGCTCGGAGCTGGGTGATAATTCCAGTCAGACAACATCCCTGTTGCCCATTCACCCATCCATCTTATTGAGAACCTCGGTCGTGTACGTTTAATTTTTTTATATTTGGAAGTCACTTCTCAGAACCCATAACGCCATAGTTTAGAGTTTTTGACCTGCGCGTAAAATGAGCCCTCCAGAGTGGCCGAAAGAGTGCTGTTATTATACATTAAAAATTGATGTTAAGAATTGTTAACACATTACAAGGTACTTCTGCGAACAATAAACATTTTTATGTGTTAGTGGTAGTGGTGGACTATTTGATCAATGAATATCTTAGAAGTAGTCATGCTTGGAGTTGTCATTGTGTTTACAGCACGTATTACAGTAGTAAACGATTAAATGTTGATTTCTGTTAGTGCACTAGGGTTAATGAAGCTATAGGGACTCGGGTATCATTAATGATGTCCCAATTCGCGTCTTTGGTTATCTTTGAAGGCAAATTTTTGACATTGTTTTCACTTTTAAAAATCTGAGCTACATAATGGTGAAACGATGAATGCAAAGTGTATGACTTGCAATATCAGGGGCAGGCCTGTATTAATACCTTTATGTTGAAAGACTTCTTTATAACCTCAGGTAATGATGCAGTTTTACCCCCTATAGGCCTATGGGGTATTTTTCAAATTACTGGATCTCTATCTCGGGCCATATCGGGGTACTTACAGAAATTTACCCCTTTCTACTTCTCTTCTTCCTACTTCAACCCAATAAAACACGTGGAAACCATGATAATGAAATGAAGACATGAAGAAAGAACATTCGCATTTTCGGGTTTTCACTGTTGAAAGATGAACCAATTTTAAGATCTCCATAGGTGTATACTCTATAGCTGCAACATTATTGGGATGGATGTTAGTTATGAAAATGAGAAGTGGATACGGTAGAGGAGAATCAATTGTAGGCGACTTACCAAATCTGGTGACAAAAACCAATAATATGGACTGATTTCACATCTACGGTAGACGAGGTTGCATGTTCGTTATTTCAGATGTTCGTTAATCCGAAGACACAGATTTCCTTTACATCTGTACATTGTAGATACGGTTTTGACCTAGGGTTTGTTAATCCGAATTGCCTAGAATTTGCTCCTGCGGGATAGCTAACCGTGGCGACGAAAAATTATTAACCGTCGACGATATGTCACGTGACCGATTAGAACAAAGTTAACGACCGAAGTATACGGGCCATAATACATACATAGGCCCTATATTTCATATTCTCTGTAAAATTGCGCCACGGTTTTCCATTTTCGGCGGGTTTTGGCGCACAAAGTTGGAAACGAAGAACGATGCCGAAGCCTCTCCCTCTTTGCCCCTCCCCCCCCCCATTTCGGGTGCATGCATGGCAAACCTTCTCGAACCCAACCCCCCCCCCCCGACCCCACCCCATTTCAACATTAAGTTTTACGAAGAGTTTCCCATATTTCAACATTTCTCGGGTGAGATTTCTTCTTCGGCCTAAATCTTTTACTATCTTCTTTGATTTTGATTTGCTATTACATGTACCTCGAGTGCCTACGCAAAGGCCGCTAATACCATACATAACGAATACAGTTAATGGCTATTGTATAGGCACACGACAATACCTTCTTGGCCTCAACAAGGCCCCTATTACATGACTTATAAGTCGCCTTATCGCTGCATTTAGAAGCTATCGTAGTAGGTTAACAGGTGTGTAATTCAATATTCCTGGATTTATCCACCTGTATTCTTGATTCAGCGCACTAATAGTTTAGAAATAATACGGGGTCCCCTGTTACCCAGGGTCGCCGCTAACGTAAATTTAGTAACAAAAAACGAGGGAATAATGACATTAGCCACGTACCACGTACGATTCTCTTCACAGTGGTTCTACTTAATAATTCAAACAGAAATTTCTACGAGAAGTGTAAAAACATGATTTTTTTTTTTTGGAGCGAAAGAAAAGGGCTTCCTTCCCGTTCCTTAAAACTCCTGGAATACTGAAGCACCCTTAGCACTACTAGCTTCCAGCGAGCTGAGTCGAGTTAAGTTTCTGATAATTACTGGTAGAACTATTAACCTTCTCTCCCACCTTGAAGACATCTGCAAGTCATTTTTCATCGTTAGTTTAGAAAAGACTCACTCGCCTATGTACCTCGTATGGTAAGGATGAAAAAATAGTTCAATGATCTTGTGAAAATTTAACAAAAAGCCATCCAATTTGGGATGATGGGGTGAATTTATGGTTGTGTAAGAACATATATATATGTGTGCGAAATAAGAAATAGTATAGCCACAATTTATAATATTAACTGGAATTCACACTTCATTTGAAAGTCATGTAATGAGTTTCGAAGAAAACACTCGCTATGTATCTAAAGACGAGGTCAGCGATATAACGCTGTTACATGTATCTCGAAGCAAGGACGGATAAACCGAGTTTAAAGTAAGAATTCCATGAACATCAAATGATTTTTCATGCCCGGATATCGTTAGCATTTTCAGACATTTTCATTTCAAGTGCTGGTAGGAAATTGAAGGAGTTTCGTACATAGGCCTAGAATAAAACCATTAAATTAAAAAAAAAAAGCTTGCAGCAGAATATCGGGGAACTATACTCATTCATTTCATTAAATATCAAGAAAAATCAATTTCGCTCGCTGATATTTCAAACATTTTCGGTTCAAGTGCTAAAAAAATTGATTGTATAGGCCTAAGGTAAAACCATGCCATTTCAGAAAGAGCTCATAGCAAAATGTCTGGTATTTACACTTATTTTTTTTATCAAATATCACCAATTTGTACGAGAAATAATAAATTTCATCAGTTGATATTTCAGATGTTTCCGTTTTAAGTGCTAGCAGGAATTGAATAAGTTTAGTGTACATGCCTCAACTAGAAACATATACAATTCAGAGGGAGTTTATGGCAAATTATCTGGGATCTACTGGTTCATACTATCATTAAATGTCACAAAGTGTACGAGATAATAGTAGATTGCACCAGCTGATATTGTGGACAACTAAGTTTAAAGTACTATCAGGAATTGAAGAAGTTTCGTGTATTGTTCTAAAATAAAATCATGAAGTTCAGAAAGAGTCATTCGCAAAGTTTCGAGTATCTACACTTACCCATTGTATTGTCACAAATCTATCCTAGGTAAAATATAGGCCTTCTTCACCAACTGATATTGTAGACATTTTCGTTTTAAGTGAGGAATTGAAGAAATTTCGTGTATATGGGCCTGGAGTAGACCCGTTAAATTTAGTCAGAGTTTTAGAGCAAAATATCTGAGACAAATATGCAGACTCGTATTGTTAAAAGTCATCAATTTGTACGAGACAAATAATAGATTTCACCAACTATATTTCAGACATTTTCGTTTCAAGTTCTAGCAGGAATTGAAGTAGTTTTGTGTGTAGGCGTAAAATAAAACCATGATATTTAGGCAGATTTTATAGCAAAATATATGGAATCTATACTGACTCATTGTATTCTTAAAAGTCACAAATTATTACCAGATGAAGTATATTTCATCAGCTGATAAAAAGCAAATAATACACCTCCTGACCAAAACAAAATGTTGTTCTTAACCCGTTGGCTGCGGCAACCGGTTGTACCATGTGTTAATTCTATGGCAATTTCAGAATCTGCAAGACATGGGCTAAACTCTTACAACAGGACAAAGACAGACCACGAAATCATATTTCGGTATACAAACTTACTGCATGCCGCGATATAGATTTTTCATCATCAAATTCGTGGGGAGGGTCCAACCGTTGGTTCAATTCCATCGCCTCACTCTATCGGTCGTATTGAGGCTATAACTTTGGAACCACCGGCTCGAAGAAATCAATTTCTATTCGATGTTGTCTTTGACACGTATGTTCGCGCCAAATTCGCCCACGTCCTACGGGGTTAGAACAACTATGACCTTTATCGCTTGAGGAGTCCACTATACGTCTGACAGGGTAATGTCATTACCAGTTATGCTACGTCAAAGACGGAGAAAAGACGTTCGTCGAACATTATTCCAGACATCCGTGGTGGTGGACTTTGTTTAAGTTGTTTTAACGGCTTAATTACAAAACCGGATACTTTGGTGTGTTCTCCGAAAATGCTGTAGGTTTATGATGCTTGTGGACCGAGTGACTGTGTATATCAATATCACGAGAAAAGATTAATACAATGTAAAATGTTTGAAAGATTAATGAAACTCACCGACACCAACTAGTAAAAAGTGCATGACGACCGTCGTGCACATACCCATGCCTGTCAATCACCAGTAGTTCCAATATCCAAACCTTGGTATAGTATCAGACTAACTGCAAGACCAAGTTATTGTGAAACATCTGGCAAGCAAATTCAAATAAATATAATGATACAGCAAGACAAAACCAAAAACAAAACAAAACGCAAATCCTCCCACTAAGAAGCTGACATCAATGAAAGAAAACAAAAATCCTATATGATAGATGGTTAATTTTGAACAGAAAATTCCACGGTGATTATGAAAATTAAGATTGCCGGTGAACATATATTTTAAAAAATGGATACGCAAAAAACAGCAAACAAACAAAAGACTGCAGCTGAAAAGATTTTCTGACAAATTGTGTGTGTGTGTGTGTGTGTGTGTGTGTGTGTGTGTGTGTGTGTGTGTGTGTGTGTGTGTGTGTGTGTGTGTGTGTGTGTGTGTGTGTGTGTGTGTGTGTGTGTGTGTGTGTGTGTGTGTGTGGTGTGTGTGTGTGTGTGTGTATGTGTGTGTGTGTGTGTGTGTGTGTGTGTGTGTGTGTGTGTGTGTGATTGTGACCGACTGTGTATTTGTCTGTCTGTCTGTGTGTCACTGTTAAGGAAAGTCACAGAGAGTAATCACACTTGCCCTTATAAGGGATGACTACCCAATGATTGTCTACACTTGTCAACACACTGGGGTTTATTGATTCCAGGTATAGTACATACCGCTAATCCAAGGAAAAAATTCACCGTACACGTATATCACAAAACCGGGACAAAAATATTTACTCTAAATGACTGACGCATCGGTTGACCGTTCATAATATTGACTTTATATCCCATCGCATTTATTTATCGATAGTAATTTCGATGTTCGTGGAAATCCGAATTTTATTTTTTCGCATATCGCGGTATCGAGGTGCACTCTGTCAAATTAAAGACGGAAAGTCGTCACGGTTAGTCACACAGATTTCGTCCGTTCTGTAGTTATCCTTAATTTGGGAAGGAGAGTGACATATATATAAATATTTTACGTTTCGGTTCTGCTTTTTCTAAGATACTGTATGACTGAAAATAGATAGTACAGTTTGTTGGACAGAAATATGTAGAAAGGAATTTCGATCTATTTTTAAAATAGACAATACCGTTACTATGTTATTATATTTCCAGAATACAGAATTCGGAAATGACTAATCATTTACACATGAAATGTTAACACTCATTTCACCTGTAGATGTGAAAAATTCTTTACAGAACCAATTAAGAAGTGAATTGATGCAGATTTCTCACTGTAAATTGATCTTATTGTAATATTTGGACTTCCTGTCTCAACATTATCATACCGACAAAATATAGATAGATAGATAGATAGATAGATAGATAGATAGATAGATAGATAGATAGATAGATAGATAGATAGATATAGATAGATAGATAGATGAATAAATATATAAATAAATAGATAAATACACATACATCCATGCATATTAATTAATATACAGAAACAGAAGAGATTGTTCGAGTCAGTTAGTTTCACTTTCTTCCTCTTGGAAAAACCCGATCCGGAACGAATGAAAAGTACACAAATCCACTCGGCGTATACAGATTTTCACACGGTGTACCAACGACGAAACATCAAAAGCCATGAAGTATTAATGAAAGCGGAATATACTCCCATTCACCCTTCCCCTATACCCAGCAAAGTGCAATAAATTGGTAGTAAGAGCTTTTTACGTGTGGCACCGCAATAAAATATTGTTTGGCACGTCATTTGTCACAGAATTCATTAAATTCTTCCCATGACCGTAAACATAGCGCGCCGCGCGGCCAGTAGCTTGTGACGTTACATGCAATATTTTTATCGATGTGAGCCGAATATTGAACTTTCCCGCCTCGTGTCATTGGATGGATCGTGAAGCTTTTCTCATTGACTTATTCGTGGAAGTGTTTTTGCGTCTATCGATGTTATAATGTTTCATGTACCAGAATTTCCTGAACCTCGTCACTGGAAAAAAAAAAACAATATTATGATGACGTAATATCGATTAATGAATTTGACGTTTTGTCATTGCACCGTTTGTGACGTATGTAAGGACAGGTTGTAAACTTCACTGTAGGTTCATTGAATGGAGATAATGGTACAGGAAACAACGAGAATGATGTACAACAGAAGTGTGTTGATGGTGGTGAAGAGGATGAGGACGAGGATGATGATGACGATGATGACGATGATAACGATAATGGAAATGATGACGATGATGAGGTTGGTTATGACGATGATGATGATTTGATTGACGGTGGTTGTGGTGGTACTGGCGGTCATAAGAGTACTAATGGTAGCAATCGTACTAGTAGAAGCAAGTAGTATTAGTAGTAGCAGTACTAGCAAATCTGGCAGTAGAAGATGACATAATCGTATTAGAAGTCGTGGTGATAGTAGTAGTAGTACCAGTAGTAGTAGTAGTAGTAGTAGTAGTAGTAGTAGTAGTAGTAATAGTAGTAGTAGTAATAGTAGTAGTAATAGTAGAAGTAGTAATAGTAGTAATAGTAGTAATATGCCGTAGTAGTAGTAGTACTAGTAGTAGTAATAGTAGTAGTAGTAGTAGTAGTAGTAGTAGTAATAGTAGTAGTAGTAGTAGTAGTAGTAATAGTAGTAGTAGTATGCCATAGTAGTAGTAGTAGTAGTAGTAGTAGTAGTAGTAGTAGTAGTAGTAGTAGTAGTAGTAATAGTAGTAGTAGTATGCCATAGTAGTAGTAGTAGTAGAAGTAGTAATAGTAGTAGTAGTAGTAGTAGTAGTAGTGGTAGTACTAGAAGTAGTATAGTAATAGTAGCAAATAAGTAGTAGTAGAAGTAGCAGCTGGAGTAGCAGTAGTAGTAGCAGCAGCAGCGGTAGTAGTTGTAGCAGTAGTAGCATAGTAGTATGATTAGTAGTAGTATTTGTAGTAGTAGTAGTAGTAGTAGTAGTAGTAGTAGTAGTAGTGGTAGTAGTAGTAGTAGGTGTAGTAGTTGTAGTAGTAGAAGTAGCAGTAGTAGAATAGTACTAGTAGCAGTAAATTGAGCTGTATATTATGGAGCGTATATTCCTTCAAATTATATTTGATTTATATTTCTTGCATCAATGACAAAGAAAATGACCAGAAGCTTCAAGAAAATACACGAATTCCACATCTCCTGCAGATCGCTGCAAAGAAGACCAATCAAGAATGTTGTTCCGCGTATAGTCTTTTTCCACTACACTCCTCCCCATCGTCTCGCAGTGCCAGGCATCCAACTAACCTGCCTCTAATCCCAATTCCCTCCGAGATGTCAGGTGTAATAAGATCAACGAAGCCCGACAGCTGGTGATGAGATGGCAAAAAAAAAACTATGCTGCATCATCCGGAGAAGGAATAATGGTTCCGTTTCAGTTCTCGAGATGGTTACCATGGTAACCAATCATCGGTGGACGCGCAAAAACAATTAGCGAACGGCACGTCAATCACGTATAGGGGCAGACGATGTAAAAGCGCGGGAACAGTCAGCGCGTTAATTAAAACTGATCAACCGGATTAATAGGCTTGTCACCCCGGCGGTGTCACGTCTAATAGGGCCAGGGGGACATGCCCCATTTCTGACAGTCGCGGTCAAACGTCAGTTCCCCTCCCCCCCTCACCTAGGCGGCGTGCCGCGGCGGCAGCGGGACGACAGGGGAACGGCCGCCGGAGATTTTCTTAATTCTAAATTCAGAAAATCAGGGTTTTCGCAGAGTGATAGTCACGACATGGGGGGGGGGGGTGTGACACTGTACCCCTTTCCCGCCAAGAGTAGTTTGCCCTCCTTAAGTTTTTACCCTGGCGCCACCCCTCCCATCCCCCTCCTATTTCTTGCCAGACACAAGTAGAACACTGGTCTATATTATCCTTGTCATGTTAAATAGTAGTGACATGATTAGAAGTCAAACACTGCCTCAAGAACCAAATGAGTTGAATCACATATCAATGTACAAAATGGCCGGATTGTATATTTAGGCGGGAAGGATTTGTCTTGAATTTGTTTTCTTGAAGAGAACCAAGCATTAATCCTGTCATATTAAAGGGCAGTGACATGATTCCAAAAGTCAAAAATGTCTTAAGAACAAAGTGAGATGAAACATAATTATACCCATACTTTAATTGGTTAGAGTGCATATTTAGGTTGGAAGGATTTGCCTAGAATTTGTTTATTTGATGAGAAACAAGCATTACTTTAACGACATTTAATTAATCTCCGGCCCTGATAGAAATAAAACGCATAGAAAGCTACGCAAATTCAAATGTCACAGCATTTTTTTAAACAATAATTGCACAACAAAGTGGAAATGTGTGGCTATGAAATTTTCACAGCAGATATTTTAAACAGTGAAGTTGAATCTGACAGCACTGTGTCCTAAATTGATGACCACTTCTTGCCATTTCCTTTAACCTTGTCATGTTAAAGTAGCCGTACAAGTTAAAATGCGCATCCATTTCATCAACGAAGTCGAAGCACGTGAGGCATTACTTCATTTGTGTCTGAAGTGAATGTCTTTTCAGAAAGGAAATTGAACGAATTGATCGTACAGTTGGTGAAGTATATTCTGTGATGTTTCTTTATGAATTAACGTGCTCACTGGACTTACTTGTAATTCAAGAACACTACCACGGTACAATCACTGGAGATAAGACAATATACCCTATATCAAAATTTGCATAAAAGTGGGATATTTATTGGCGTCGTTCAACAAAAGGCAGTTTAGATATTAAGAGATGAGAGTGAAATAAAGCCGACTTCCTGTTCGTGTTAAGAGGGCAATGTTTTGCCATACACTGACCTGCATACCGTACAGGTCCCTTGTTTTTGATATTATGTTCTGTTTTCGAAAAACAAAAAGCATTTTATGTTAGCCAAAATACACAAAATTGATGAAACTAAATAAATCAAAACCGTGAGAAAAAGGGGGAAATGGGGATACCTTTGAGAATTGCATTAGTTTAAGTCCAGAAATACAAAAAGGTTATCCTAATTTGTCTACCCTACGGATGGACAATAGGAAAAGTACATGTATGTTACTAATTACCAATTACACCTGCAAATCAGTTTGGTCATTTTCAACCATTGTATTTTTTTTTTTTTTTTGGGGGGGGGGGTTCCAAATTAAAATTTGCAGGTCACTTACTTAAAAGTGATTACCATACTATTAATGGAAACCTGTGGTAAACAGGAGCAGAAATACGCAAGTTTGTTAGAATCCCAGAATCCTGTTTTCCCCTAAAATATTAGAGACAATCTCAACCACAACACGACAGAGTGAGAAAACAAATCAATTTCATGGCATCTCTGTTATTTATTGCGATATTTAATTGAAAGTACTGAAAATTATATTTATTTTACAAGTGAAATAATGGCGTTTCACTGTAAGAGTACAACAATGAAGATAATATTATCTACAGAGTACTTTAATCGCTTTAAAATGAAAACAAATTATTGAGTGGTCGGTCATTACATAATGTTTGACATACGAGATTAAAATTAGTAAACCTTTACATATCAATAATGAAATCTACAATTCATAACAGTATCTATACTCATAATAATCGGAATAAAATCGATAATATTATGGCAAATTATATATTATATCAATTTATCGATTTTATGTATATGAGATAAACACAAAGAAAACTGATCATTTAGGAATCAGTGAAAGTTTAACACAGCTATTGTCGATAATTTGAACTAATTCCTTGACATATTTTACAGTCGTCTTTTCGTGTACTATCTTACGAGTGCAATTTACAGGTATTTAAGAAGGGTTTCGTTTTTACTAAGTACGATACTCGCAAAGTTTTCGACTGCATGCGCTGCTCATCATCGAACTAAATTATTACATGTGTTTTCATCGAATATGGCAACGAATACAAGGTATTTGATATAATTATGTCGATGTCATTTGGTAGAAAATTGAGGTACATAAGAATGTAATGAACATTTAAAGAAAGAACACAGATACCTTACTACACTTATAATCTTAAACGTTTTGTTATCTTGTGTACAACACATTTACAGGAAATAAATTATGTCTGCATTTGTATACATTTATCAGACATTACCATAATCTGTACTGTACTCCAATCCTGCACCTTAGCTGCATAATAACACTATTATTTGTAACATATATATTCCAATAAAATAATTAAATTTGTATATAATTTCAATAGACAATAGGAAAATATTCAAATTAAGATCAGTATTTGCATAATTGATGCAACGCAGGTCAGACAACTTTGTGCCATTTGACAACTTTGACAAACATTTCAAAACAGTCTTCAGAATTAGAAAACGGGGTAAGTTTAAAATGAAACATATAATACTATTGCTTATTTTATGAAGCTACAGTACACAGAACTCAATATATCATTCATAAGAACTATCAAATTCCATAAGTACTTTAAAAAGGTGATCAACACAGACGTATACATTTTCAAAAACCTTTAATATACAAGTAATGATACATTTCATGTACGAAGTAAAAAAAAGAAACATACTTTCGTAAATACTAGTGGAAGACCAACAAAGCTTCCACATAGGAATGTAAAAACATTATTTACCATATTCAAATGAAATAAATTTGATAAGCTCAAATCATTTTCTATACAGAAAATAACTCTTACACGAAACAAATAGATTTATTTCTAAATCTAAACCAATACTTCAACACTTTAAACATTTTGCTTTACTTAAAAAACACAAATGAAATAAAATATAATTCGAAACATTTGAATAAAACCTATGAATAACACATTATCATGCACGTCATTTTTTGTGATAAATGTTAGCATCAATTCCAACTGAAATCACGTTATCACTAAATTTCACAGAACTTTTATAGGTTTTCCATAACCCCATCTTTTAAAAATGCATTTGACATACATCTGTTGATAATATTTCATTTATTTGTTATGTGTTACAGTTATATTTTACTGAACATAACTAGTTGTCTATCTTTTATTGGTGATCTTTTATTACAATTTTTTCAAAAATACTAACCCATTATATGTTAGAAATCATTAAAATATCAACTAGCACTGAAAACTATACAGAAATTAACAAATTACTATGCGTTTGTTTGTTAAGCACATTGCTATAAAGTTACACATCTCCATGGAATCATTTTATTGTCTCCTTTCAGACAAAAATGAAATAAACAAATACAGATATTACAACATTACAAAGTATATGCAAATAACATGTCATACTTACTTTGTATATTCAAAATGAGACATTTTCAATGGAATATCTGTCCCTCTATACACATAAACACAAGGTCAAATACATAAACATACACATATATTAAAATATATACACATGGATACACATGCCAAAAATATGTATAATTTCAAACTGTCACAGTATTCAATTTCACATAAGAACACTCAACTAACGACAATAAAACATGCCTACCAAATACAAGAACATAAACTCCTCAAACAAAGTTTGAAAATCTGAGTTTGATCGATTATTTCTCCAATTATAAAGTAGTAATCATTCCATACTTGGTACCATCAGAAAGATTATTTAACTTTCTTCAAAATGACACCCTACTTGCTATGATTATTTCTTCAGGGAAAGGGCAGTATTTAAAAATATGGGATAAAGTGCAAATTGAAAAGCTGCAAAATGACGGCTGGTCATAAAGAGTCAATAAAGAACATGTTCTTTCGTATGGAGATGGTCTTATGTTTTCAGCTGGTCAGTCATGAATGTCAATTTCAATAGGAGCCCCTGCCACTCCAAATGTCAATTTGAGATTAAAGACTTCGCAAATTGGCCCAAGTTCGGTAAGTCACCTAATTTCTTTCCCTATTGATGAGTGAGTGTCCAACTGTTTCTTTGGTCATTATGCTTTGTAACACGAACATTATCATGGATTCAAACAAACGTGTGCAGTTGTGCAAAAGCAAGCAAGCAAACAAACAACAAACATGTATGGGCATTTAAAAAAACTCAAACAATTCAGTCTTAAAGTCATAACAAGAGTGTCGCTGGGGCGAGCACACAATACGCCCGCCTGTAACGCAGAAAATGAAAACATGTCACTGTGACCTTGACCTTTGACCTTTTGACCTCAAAATCAATAGGCTTCCTGGGATCCATGCTAGTATCATACACACTAAATTATATGAGCCTGGGTTAAGCTAAACTGAAGTTATCGCGTTTACAAGGACTTCACGAGGGTAAGATGAAACTATGTCACTGTGACCTTGACCTTTGACCTTCGACCTCAAAATCAATAGGCTTCCTGGGATCCATGCTAGTATCATACACACAATTATAATGAGCCTGGGTTAAGTTAAACTGAAGTTATCCGCGTTTACAAGGACTTCAACAAAGGGTAAAAAGAAAACATGTCACTGTGACCTTGACCTTGGACCTTTAACCTCAAAATCAATAGGCTTCCTGGGATCTATGCTAGTATTATACACACCAAATTATATGAGGCTAGGTTAAGTTAAACTGAAGTTATGGCGCTTACAAGGAAAAGTTAACGGACGGACAGACAGACGGACGGACAGACGGACAGACAGACAGACAGACAGACGGACGGACGGACGGACACCGAGCGTGATACCATAATACGTCCCGTAGCCAGGCGTATAAAAAAATAAAGTGGCAGGGGGCTTCTATTGAAATTGACATTCATGGCTGACCAGTTTAGACCAAATGACATAACTCCATACAAAGGAACGAGTTCCTTATGACCACCGGTCGTTTTGCAGCTCTTCAATTTCCATTTTATCCCATATTTCCAAATACTGCCCTTTCCCCGATAGCAAAATTATAACAAGTAGGGTATCATTTTAAAGAAGATTAAATAATCTTTCTGCTGGTACCAAGCATGTTTTCATTGCTACTACAAGAAGAGAGAAATAATCGCTCAAAGACAGATTTCCAAACTCTTTTTGAGGAGTTTAGTTGAGTGTGTTCAAAATGGACGTAATATCAAGACATATAATATGACTTAATATGATGGATTCCTGCTATCATTAAAAAAACACACGCATCTTTCAGTCTCAAACGTGATGGCTGGAATAGGTTTTGAGAAAGTATAGCAATTTGTAAACCTTGACTTTACATCTACTACTCTCTTTCCATCTCCTTTTCCATTTTGCTTTCTTATGTTTGATTTTTTTAAAGATTTTGTTTTGTTGTGCTACTACTATAGTAGTACAACAACTAGAGTTTCTTCACAAGTTTACACAAATGTACATCTAAATAAATGTACATTTCTTCCTTCTTTCCTAAGATGGTCCATCACTAGTTATTGCACTACTGATATGAATTTATTTGTAATAATGAGAATACATCAGCTGAAGATTTCAAGAACAGATGAAATTTTGATATTATTTACCCCAAATGCTGCTGGCAGTGTGTTACTCCAACTTCGTGCATGACCATTGACCACCAACTGACTTGATGCAATTACTTAACACACACTATCAAGGTGAGATCCAAAGAAAGTACAGTGTATTGTTTTTCCCAAACACAATCAATACAAAGAAGTCTTACAGTGAGGAAAATATTTTCAAATTATAGATTGAAGCCACACCAGTAAAAAGGCTGAATGTAGAAGATGAATTCTGTATTATTTTTAATCAC
>JZLH01S0490063.1:3143-21588 GCA_001188425.1 Eucidaris tribuloides
GATCTCTTGCCTGCAGAATTAGAAAGATTTGTGGATTATCTTGTTAACACTATCAATTAATTTTTTTTCTATTTCAATTGTTTTTATTTTCATATTCAAACACATAAAAATATTACAAAACAGATACCATACATAACACAAAAGTAATTGAAATCAATTAAAATTAATAAAATACTACGAGATGACATCCATAATCACTGGACAGGTGTCTAAGTTTATTTATTTTATTTATTTATTTATATAGTTATATATTTATTTATTTATTTATTTATTTATTTATTTATTTATTTATTTATTTATTTATTTATTTATTTATTTATTCCTAATCTATCAACGGCCTTGTCACACGTAGGCAATTTGGCCCGCCGGAGCAATACCGGAGCACAAATTTGTCGATTTTTCGAGGATAGTACGGCACCACAACGGTATCAAATCGCTAGGAACAGTAGTACCCAAGTAGTACATCATTACGACATCGCCAGAACGTTGGCGACAACACAAATATCAGCAGGCGACGTTATACTCATTTTCAGCACACTAAAACATGTCTGCAGTTACGGTGCCAGAATGAGCAACGGGACTACAACGGTACAGCTGCCGATATTGCATCGTTAACGTTAGTAGAGCACCGGCTGCTCTCCGCTGGCCTAAGTCCTTGTACCCATGTGATACCGTAGTCCTTTCGGTATCCTGACGATGTTCTACCGTTCTCAGATATATGATATACCGTTGCACCGTCGTTCTAGTACCGATCCCCGATATCGACAAATGCTCCTGCATTGATCCAGCAACCCAAATCGGCTAAGTGTGACCAAGGAGGTATTAGGCCTAATACCTCCTTGGTGTGACAGGACCCAAAACATGCGGACCTGGTGACCCGTTTTAATGATAACGTCAATGTCACTTTTTGATCTGGCACGGGAAACCTGTCTTTGTATTTAGCATTACTTACATTTTGACAGAAAACGCCCTTAGCTAATTAGTTAGTTAGTTAGTTAGTTAGTTAGTTAGTTATAAAATAACCCATTTCTCGCAAGTAGACCCGATATATGTTGTGTACAAATTTTCTAATTAAGCAAATTTGTAGTATGCCTTTATAACATTATTAACCTTTTGACGGAAAATGCCCTTGTACACATTCCTGGCGAACATCGAACTGGAGGAAAGCACGGACGAGTCGGTAGATGACATGACAGCGGCAGCTACGGCACCGAGTCCCAAGAATGACACGGCAGGGGGCGTCAGATACTGCATGACCACGGGCAATATGATGTCGGGCGACTCGTAAGGGTTCGTCGTGTTCAAATTCAAGTCGGTCATGTTCCAATCTGACGACAAAAGGTAAGATGGAAAGGGTTAAACAGAATGGCAATCGTCAATAATGCCAGCGGACGACTGGTAACCTTCCGTCTTGTTCGTATTCAAGTCTGTCAAATCCACCCTTGTGACGCCGAAGGACGATTACAAGATTGAAACAGACTGGTTCCGTAAGAACTGATAAATGAGGTAGAATTCCTCGAAAATTAATAACCATTGAATAAAAGCTTACAATATTCAGCTTAGAATATCTCACTATCTCGAACTTGTCCAACTCTGTGTTTGAAGGTAGTGCGAGCTGAAGTATAATATTGAATAATTCAGTCAAACATGACAGAGTTAGATTGCTCTGTCGTTTCAAGCACATAACATAATCTTGAGTAAATTACGTTTTACCAGTGAAGTCCAAGTAGGTTTGATGGAGTGGAATCTCTTAGATCGGTACCTGCTATAGCAAACTTGCAGCTGAGATCTGTTCTCTTCCTGCGGAAGTCCACACAAAAAAATATTACAGTATAATCTACATGCGAAATTTGAGGGGCATTCCAAAAGCTTTGAGAATTTTGGGAGAAAGGTAATCAAAAGTTTTATAATTGTGACCCGTCACCACGATACCCTGACAACAGGACAAAGTCGCACAACCCAAAGGTAAGGAAAGTGCCAAATGTCGTAATTATGATATAAAGTATGAAAGTATGGTAAAAGGGAAATGTCGTAAATAAATCAAAAGTTTTATGACGTTCACAAGTTGTAAAAGTTTACATATTTATACTTTCTCCCAAAGTATTTTTCTTGCTATGTTTATGTTTCACAAGATGTGCGACTTTGTCTGGGTATCGTGTAGACAGGTCACAATTACTATACATCTTTTCAGATGACGTCTCGACTTTTATTTTTTCCAGATTGAAGGAGACGGCTGTAACAGCACTTGGAACACACAGTTCTAAACACAGCTTGTCTCAGCTGACTAGTTTGCAGAATGCAAAATTTCTGTTAAACTGTGTTTAAAAAAACCTACTAAATCCCCTGTTTATTATTTATTTATTTATTCCGTTTTATTTCCGCAGGTAGCCCTTTCAGTTAGCAAACTGATTTACAAAGGGACCCTGCAACACAGTAAAAAAAACACAAATATATCACAATATATACATAAAATATGAAATGGAATGGAATGAAAATAATACATACAATAACAAATATACAATATGAAAGCAAGTTAAAAAAACAAGAAAAGAGTTTATCAACTTGTATGAGCCGGGCATCTGTTTTCCGCTGGTACAAGAGATTCGGGGACGGCAGAGACAGGTGGATTAGACTTTGAGGGGTGTTGGAGAAAAGGAATGTCTGAGGAACGGTGGGTTGGTTGAAGAAAAATCAACTTTGTAATTTTATGGCTGACAACGTCGTGTTCAAGAAATCCGGTCGCAAAGGCCCAGAGCTCTGTCACCTGCACCTGCATGATTCACGAGCCCACAATTGGTTGGTAAACCACTACAAAAGATGGTTTCAAAACCGTCCCTCACTCTATTTACCGTCTAGACTTCGCTCTCTGAGACTTTTAGTTGTTCCTCAAGCTTCAGGGGAACATCGGGGCAGGGTGGTCGTTTGAAGGTATCTGACTGAGGCTGTGCCAGTGGTCCCGGACACCTTCAATTTGGAAGACTTCCAGGGGCTTCAAGAGGTGGCTGGAGCGCTACAGGTGTATTGACCTCAGAGGATCATACTTTGAAGGAAATTTGAGTTTTGTAAGTAAAAAAAAATTTCCCCCTGAAAAAATTCTCAAAAGTTTTGAATGTACCTTGTATTTAAGGACTGAACGAGAATTTAAATAGACTTTGCGCTAAGATGGTGCGTATTTGCTTAATTTGTACCACGCCTGCAACTGTAGATTGGCAAGTTTTTGTAGCATGATCAGTGATTGATATAGGTGGTTACCCATGGTGACACCCAGGTAGTATGTCTTGCCGACGACAGATGAAAGAAGTGGAAGAAGTGGCGCAAATCTGGATGTGAAATGATACGGAATGAAGATGTCTGTTGATGAAAAGTGCATAACATACCGGTACTGGCTCCTATAGCCCCCATAAGATAACCGGGGATACTGAAAAAGAGACAGCCAAATGCCGCCACGATGGATATTGTCTGTGCCTGCTGGGGTGTTTTTGCCGAGAGAGCCCGCTGAAAGTATGCCTGCCATGCAATACCGCCAAACATCTGGAATGAGAAATTCAGAGCAAAGGGATAAATAATGTGCTTATCTGGTCAGTGAAAACAAACATTCATAGAGAAATAAAACTTAATTTCCATCAACTTATGCCTAATTTATACCTATATGTTAGTGGAAATTGACAGGATTAGAAGCAGCCAATAAAGTGCTTCACTTCATTTTCACAGACTGGAATCTAAGAAAACATGCCAATACTGAACTGAAGTATGGCCACTCTACAAATCGAACCCTAAGGCTACACTTCAACGACCCTATGACATTTGTTACGGCAACAATTACTCCGACGATAATTTCGTGCACTTATTCTGACCTCAACCCTAACCCTGTTCTGAACTGGAAACCCAATGGCAACCCTAACCCTAACTCTTTGTCTTGTGAGATATTGTCACCGGAACAACTGTGGCAGGAGCCAATGTCGGGTCACCACACCCTTTTGCCTGTTACCGTGATTTCCGACATTACTTTTCTTTTAAATGGGAATGAAATCCAAACATTTTCCTAAATTCATAGAATACAAGAGCAATAAAAGGGGGAAAAGGTGAAAGTTTCCGTAAATTTGGTTGAACGGTTCAAGAGTAATGATTAAGTTTCTTCAACCTTTGTTTTAGAGGATCCTTAAATTGGCATCTCTACTTACTTTCTAGATGAAAATGTGGAAAACTTCCCATTGGATTTTTACACAAATTTTCACTAATTTGCAATTTTCTGGAGCGTCAGTTGAGAAAGTAATTTATTTTTTTCAAACAAACACGTAGAATCATTTTTCTAGGACATACTTGCATAACAAGCAAGTGCAAATCGGATATTCGATGAAAACATGGGAGTAAGTGAAAAATTATGCACAAAACCTATTAAGGAGTTTTCCACACTTTCATCTAAAAAGCTGGTAGAGTTGCCAATTTAAGAATCCTCCATAAAAAGGGTTAAATAAACTTTCAACATCATAACTTTTGAACCGTTCAACCAAATTTGTTCAAATTTTTTACTAATTTCCTTTTTGTATTGTTCTGTATTCTCTGAATACAGGAAGTCGTGTGGGTTTCATTCCACTTTAAGGGGAAAACACGTGTCTTTGAAACTTTCACAGGCGAAACCTTTAATGTTTTTAACCATATTAAGGGCTGCTTACAATCATACCTTTTCTCCTTAATCTGATACGAAATGTTCTTGTATATGTGTATGTGTGCGCGCGCGCGCGTGTGTATGTATGTGTGTGTGTCTGTCTGTCTGTTTGTCTGTCTGTCTGTCTGTGTCTGTGTATGTGTGTCTGTGTGTGTGTGTGTGTGTCAAAAGAAGAGGTTACAGTAATCAGGGTTACCATTTTCGTAGACAGGTCAGAAATACTACCTTGGTGATGAGTACTATAAATTGAAGGAACTAGTATTGTGTTCTTCTTCGAATGGGAGTGCAGGACTTACCTGTTGAATATCCAGACATGTGAGATCAATAGTAGTGTTATTGTGTAGTGTACAAAAAGAAAGTCACTGTGACTTCAACCTGTTCATCCTGTCTTACTATACAATAACTACCGAAAGCAGTGGACAGTGTGGTCTAACATGAATGAACTATAACCAGTAAAGTGCATCAGTTGTGCAGTATCTATTAAATCTTCATTATCACATATAAATTTGACCACACATCAAAGGACACTACCTTGTTGTTACTGTTATCTTACTGTTGATACATTTGACAGGAAGCACAATTAACTGATAAAAATCACTTCCAGTTTGTCGCACTTTAAAAATACTGTAAAAGAAAATCGGATCATTTTGAAATATCGATTTACATTGAAATAAACGTTTGACTGACAAGCACAAATCCAGATGTTATACCTTGAACTTGAATCACCTTCCTATATTGTTGCAATTATTTCTGCTGCGTAAAGTCAAAGTGAAACTCTTAGAAATGCGAATAAGAGGAGTAAAAGGCCTTATAGTGAATGATGAGGGTAATATTATTTCCACAAAGTTCTCTTGAATCATACATACAACAGACAGATAACCCCATAACAGTTCCTGATATTCCATCTTCCATATCAAACCATCTACACGAAGCTCCTGAAGATGGTTTGAAATAAAAGGCTAAATTATCGAGAACTTGACGTCAGTTGTCCGGCAGAAGGGCTCCCAGCATATGTTCCCGGCAGAAGGGCCTTACAGAAAAGGTTCTCTAATTTGACAGGTTTGAGAAAATTGTGTTATTTGATATTTGCACTCAACATACTGACAGAAGGATCTACCAAAATGGGTACCAAATTCCCCACTACTTTGATTTCATGAGGAAAAGGCCCACGGTTTTCTAATTAGAGACAATTCAGTGTTAAGGTCCTTCTGCCGGGAACATATTCTAGGGCTCTTCTGCCGGACAATCGACCCATTGGTCTTCTGTTTAGCATATGTGACTCTCATTTCCAAATTGTTTGTAGTAAGCGTGTACCTTACACGTGTCTTATTCAACTACTTGCAAGTCAGTCATAAAACAAATATTTTAATATTAATATCAAATGTTATATAACAACTAAATGTGATGAAGCTTGTATAAAGTCGCAAAGTCGAAACTACGAAAAGGGGTAAAAACAAAGAACATTTGATGGTCATTAAAAATTTGCATCTATTATTTGAGATATCGAACACGTAATGTATAAAAAAATCTGATGATTTAAATCCTTTATTCCAAGTACCTAGTTTCTATTTTTCGCGTCTTGATATTTCTGCTAATTATCTTGTTTCTACATCTCTTTGTATTTAGCGACTTTATATGGCTTTCGTGGTGATAGATAACAAATAAGTATTACAAAATGTAACTTTAGTATCACCAGTCATTAAAGCAGATGATAACGACAACGCGCTCGCTATTAAGACATCTGATATACAGTGTGTATCAAAAAAGGGTAATCCATGTTTAGAGCTAAAATATTATCATTTTTTAGAGAAATTTATAAGTATAATATCCCAAAAGAGTAACTTTCCTTCTTTCCAAGGATACCTCATTTGCATCACTGGTGTCATGAATGATTGAGTACATTCCTCTTGAAGAGAACAACGTCAAATCCCACCTTTCAAAGTTTGGGTCAGTGGACGAAAGAATGAAGACACCGATGAATGGGTTCGTGATTTAAAGATGAGAGGTTATTTCACATTTCATGACAAGTTATGCCAAAGCTTGCAAAAAGTGTGACTTGATATTGTTCTCTTCAAGAGGAATGTACTCGGTCATGCATGACACTGGTGTCGTATGTAAGGTATCATTGTAAAGAGGAAAAATTGTTCTTTAGGGATACTCTACTTATAAATTTCTATAGTAAAAATAGTTGGCAATATTTTAGCTCTAAAAACAGGGATTAAATTTTGTTTTGATAAACACTGTATCTCTTGAATAATACAACAAACAGATAAATCCATAATAGAGCAAAAAGTTTTCGATATTTTGGCATTCATTATCAAACTATCTGTACAAAACTCCTGAAGATGGTTTGAAATGAAAGCCGAAATCTCAAGAAATTGACATTGGTCTTCTCGGAGTCTGTCAGTCGTACTGTTTAATAATATTTTATTTATGTATATCTTCTTTATTCGCTTCGTTAAAAAGCACAATACAATACAAAAATATAAAGCACATAATCTTACACAAAACCCCACAACTAAAGACCCGAATACACACATGTATACAATAACCCCTCAACAAAATCACAAACAAAATTATAGTAATCTTCTCAACCTACAGTAACCCCCACCCCCTGACAGACAAGAAAATTCTAGGATGTTATAGCAATGGGTAAGTCCAAGCTATCTTGCAACTTCGTCCCACGCGCCACAGACACACAAATCGCCACAAATCAACTACGAAATGACCCAACCCAACTACCTCCCATGCCCCTTGTAAAGATTCAGAACCTTCACCAAAAACGCGAAAAACACCTGAGATGTGTCACCCCGCAACGAACCTATGGCAAACCACCCGTCGGCAACGCGCGAGAGAAAGCCGCAAAACAGCCCGGACCCACCCCAATATACTGGAGAAACTCATTAATACCCCAACCACCCCCCCCCCATGACTATCATACATCAAGTGAATGGTCATACATAAAGCAAGATATATAGATTTACTGTGTACAAACATGACAAAGGAAGTTAATTATCTCCTGAATTTGTGTAGTATTCAGTAAACCATCACAGCAATATCCATCCCTCATATCAATGAGCTCCTTAATTTGCTCTACTGTTAAAAGAACATCACTTTCTTTGTCACACACCGTTGACCACTTCGTTTTGATCTCATTCATCTTGAAACCATATTTGTAATTTAAGTATCTAAAGTTACCCCCCATTACAGAGTGGGCACCATATTTACCCATGCGAACTATACAGGGTGGCCAGAGAATGCTACGCAGTATGATCGCTAATTTCTTCAACATTATCGGCCAAAAATGTCATTAATTTTTATTTCGTTGCCTAAACATTCTTTTATCAATAAAATGATACCAAGATCATTGATTTTGAGTAAGGCTTTTGATTCTAGGCCATTTTTCGGAGGCAAATGCATTCCCAAATTTGCCAATTTTCAACATGCGGCGGCGTCATCGGAACGCCAGATATTCTGGCTCTCAGCTAACTATATCGGACAAAGCGCGATGACAATGGAACTAGCTCGCATCGTCTCCTTATGAAAGCGATGGCATGTCAGCCGTTTTTGTCATTAGCTGGTTTGTCCGTATGCGCCGTGATGGTTAGGCTTGAGAGCCAGATATATCTGGCGTTCCGATGACCGCCGCTGTTGAAAAATTGGCAAATTTGGAAAATTGCATTGCCTCCGAAAAATGGCCGTAGAATCAAAACGCCTTACTCAAAATCAATGATCTTGGTATCATTTTATTGGAAAAAGAATGTTCTAACCAACGAAATAAAAAATAATGACATTTTGCCGATAATGTTGAAGAAATTAGCGATCATACTAGTAGCATTCTTTCTGGGCCACCCTGTATACGACACCACATTATTTGTGGAATTTAGTGTTTTGTTTAAGAATGCTAAACAGCGTTTTTCAAACCAAAAGCTTGGATCTATTACACCAGCTAAATGGGGTAAATGGGGTAAATGGGTTAAATAGCGATTATAGCACTGAAATGTACTGGTACGTAAGAAGGTTACAACTGTGACCCTGATTTGCAAATTATTTGTAGTAAGCGTGCACCTACATGTGTCTTATTCAACTACTTTCAAGTCAGTCCCAAAAAGTTTACTTTAATATTTATATCTAATATAATAAGTATAATAACTCAATGTGGTGAAGCTCGTATGAAATCGCAAATTCTAAACTACGAAAGAGGGTAAAACAAAGAATATTTAAAATGTTTTCTACTAGGTGAGATATGGAACACGTGATGTTAGAAAAATTTTAAGATATATATCCCTTCATGCTAAGTAATTAGTTTCTGTTTTCCATGTCTTCATATTTATGCTTTACATGGCTTTCGTGGCGAGGGGTAACAAATAGATAAGGCATCTTTAATATCACAAGTCCTTAAAGCAGATGATAACAACAACGGGCCCGCTATCCAAACATCTTACATATAGCATGCAAAGACGTCGACCCATGTTTCAGATGGGGGGGGGCGCAAAAGTGAAAAAATGTCAAAAAAATTCGACGCGATCGTCAAATTGTCATATAGAATTTTGCGCGCAAAGCGCGCCGAAAAATTACAATTTTGTATATTTAAATGTTTAACAGTATTTTATGCTAAGTTTCATAGTTTTACAGTGCTTTCCAATGCTTTTTAAACATATCCGTGCGTTATATATTATGATTTTTTCAAGTTGTCAAAATTATCGGGGGGGGGCGGGGGCAAATCGATATGTTTGCCCCCCCCCATATTTTCATTGAGGTGGCGACTGCCCCATTGCCACCCCAGGATCGACGCCCCTGTCTGATACATTGGACTAGTTCACTTGAGGCGCCCTGATATTAAGCGATAAAAGTACAAACAAATTCATCGAGTTTTCTGTTTCTTACCAGGAGCAATGCTTTGTCGATCCACACCCCAGCATACGAACTGTCCACTTCTCCCAGCCACTCCGACTTGGTTTGTTCCAATGGCTCCACGGCTTCGTTAGTCAAAGCAAACGGTATGCATGCCCACTGGAAAGAAAAATGCATGAACAATAATAGGTCGTTGTATTATTATTTTGTAATTACACACATGCTGTTTAGGGCCATTCTTTGTCACGTGTGTGACCAAAAATACTACAAATTGCTACAAAAATCTCATGTAATTCCAAAGGCCTTGCAGGTACATTGTTTGAAATGTAAATATATCTTATATATGTCAATAGTGATCAAGTGAAAATATTTAATGTTATGTTAATCCATACCTATTTAGGGTCAGAGTCAAATAAGTTTTGTCACGTGTGTGACTTCACACGGAAGATGATTTTTCATAACTTAGATTTAACTTGCAAACTCTGTGAATTGTCAAACTCTACGATGTTTGTAATTCTGGCAGACTTTCATTATATGTGTAGTAATGAGGAAAATGACACATAATTATTATTTATCTCTCACAAGTATTTTTTTATGTATTTCTTTATGTGATGAAGTGTCGTCACGTGGGTGTGACATGGGTTGTCACGTGTGTGACATGTATATGTATAGCATACATATACATCGTGGTAATTTGGCCAAAAACAATTCTGGAAAACCACTCGAGTTACAGGCCTGAAAATTTAATCAATTATGCCCCTTATATTTCACACAAATGATTAGATTTCTGATATGGCTGCCCTCATACTTTTTTTTCAAATATTTTTTTTTGACAATTTTACTAATTTTTAACCCAAAGATAAAATGCACACCCTGTACAATCTACATTTTCATAATGTATTGAAATTTATGGATATTTTCTCTTCAAAACACCCACCTGTTCATATGAATACATTTTCAATACCAAAAAATGCAATATGTATACATTGTGTTGCTATGTCTTGCAAGCCTCCTGCAGCTGCTCAGGTTGCTAAAGCAGCAAACCTTTGTCAATAGAATGGCATGACATAACATTTTGCATTTATTATGAAACTTGTTCTACAGGCAACACATGCCCTAGTCTGGCTTCAGACATCTACACGTCTGTACATTAACCTGTCTGTTTATTGATAAGGAAACTACTGTCTTCAGTCAATTGCTTTGAATAATACAAACAGAGTCTTGATTAAGGCCCATAGTAAGTATATCTGAAGGCGAAAACAGTCAGAGAGTAAGTGTTCTATGGAGGCCAAAATTGCATGTCTAGAACTGAGACTACATATGCCCTGTAGCTTCTCTACAAAATACCCAAACAAAACAAGTATGACAACATCGTCACGTGTGTGACAATTAATTTGCTCTATTAGTAATAGAATGACCAATTTATGCGTACTCATATTTTGGTGTAAAGTAAGACACAACCAAACTAGCCTTTTTGACACAAAAAAGAAATATTATCAAGACAGTAGATTTCTGCTGGGGAAAAAACTTATATGCTTTCCTGTCACGTGGTGACATTTAAAGTGTAGTAATTTATTTTTTAATTACTCATTAATGAATGAATAAAAACTACTCTTTTAGGTGGTATTAGTTTAATGGGTGTGCGACAAACATATGACCACTCAATCTTCAGAAAGAAAGTTATTACACTCACCTTTTTACCAATCTATTTAAGAGGAAAATGCTCAATATTTACATTATAACACATTGTTATTTAAATTTAGGCCCAAGTAATAGCATAAATATGGACTTATTTCAAAGAAAAAATATTCATCAAGTTACTTTGGATTATGCTTTGCATGAATATGCAACTGAAAATTTCAAAGAACAAACTTCATTTTTTGACAATTGTTTCACTTTTCAAAGAATGGCCCTTTAGGTATAGCATTAGATACGATAGATAGATAGATGGATGGATGGATGGATGGATGGATAGATAGATAAATAGATATAACGATATTTCATATTTCTCAATTATTTTATTAAATTCGATCCATTTATTTGATCAGATTAATTTATATTTATCATTGTAATGAATATATAAGTAAGATTAACAGTCATTCGATATGTTTTTTATGTAATCCCAATCTGATGTATTAACCTATAAAACGTTTGTGAATAGTTGTCTCCCTCTACGGTACTAGTTATACAATATGTCAGTTCATAATTACAATTTATTCGTGCGTAAAACAGTGATCATTTGTTCCAGCTTCTGTAAGAAGACATTTTACAGAAGTATGAGCTCATTTTGTACTATCTACTAATTACAGACCGGCCTACATTGACAAAATTTATGTGGTTCTAATTTAGCGTTTGTTCGCTCACAATTACTATGTGGATTACAGGTAGCGGCACTCGTGTGCAAGACGCTATGAACAGTATGAACTCTTCTTAATCTTTGCCTGATGTTGGAATATTTTACGGTCAAATATGCGAGAAATTTCAGACCAATTGGCCATTTGCATTTGAATAGAAATTTAACCATCATCGCACCTTTTGAAACAAACGTTAAACGTATATTGAACCTACGCATTTCTTATTGATTTCGATGTTGTGGGCGTGCAAATGAGTGCTACTCCTATTTTCGGGCCATTCAATAGCATTCTAAATCCATTTCCCTTTTCAGTTAAGATAACAGATTTCTTCATTTATATTCATCGAAATTACAATATTTTTTTGAAAGGGTAACAAGGTAGCATGAAGCTTTTTTGGAAGGACTAATCATGTAAATGGTTCGTCCAAATGATTTATAGTCCACCCATAATTATGCCTCCACAAGTTGCCGGAGACATCATGTTTTCGGGTTGTCCGTCCATGCTTGCGTCCGTCCGTCTGTCCATTACCGGTTCTCGTTACCGCGATAACGTTAGAACAGCAGATCAAATTTTGATGTAACTAGGACCAAGTATGTACTATGAGGCAACGATGAAGTGATTAGATTTTGGAGTTGAAGGGTCAAAATTCAAAGGTCACGAGGCCTAATACATGTCCGATTTGGGCTCGTTACCACAATAAATTAAGTACAGGTGGTGGGATTTCGATGAACTTGATAGAAGTACGTATTATAAGGCAACAATGAACTGATTAGATTTTAGAGTTGAAAGGCCAAAGGTCACGAAGCTCCATAAATGTTGTCTTTTACGCGATAACTTAAAAATGGCCTGTCGGATTTGGATAAAACTTGAACTGATGAGATTTCAGAATTGAATGGTAAGTGGTCAAAGGTTACGAGGCCTAATACATGTCTGATTTGGGCTTGTTACCCAAATAACTCGGAGCAGTTTTATCGGATATCAATGTAACTTGGTATAAGTATTTAGAATGAAGCACAGATTAACTAATTATATTTTGGAGTTGAAAGATCAAAGGTCGCGAAGCCTCATACATATTATGTATTGGAGGGCTCAGTACCATTTTCTTAAAATTCTTTTAAATTATGATTTCACCATGGATATTTAAAGTATTACCCCTTTCAGACCAAGGGTAGCCCGCCAGGAGAGTCTCCGGGACTGCTCAATGAAGTGTTTGGTCTGAAAGGACGTTGTTAGCCGGGAAAGTTCAAGATGTTCCTCGAGAGTTCCCAAGGTAACACAAGGTATGAAAGGCCGTCTCCGAGACGTCCCGGCGAAAGTCATATATATGTATCAACTTCGCATAGTGTACCACGAGTGTCCATAAAAATTTAAAAAAAAATCACCTGAATATGATAAGAAAGCATTCGAAAATACATGTATGTTGGCATAGGTAGTCAATGTACAAATGGATAGACTTTCACACAACATGAACTAATAATAGGTTATCTGATATATTTGTGATATACCTGTTTGAAGTGGCCAAAAGTTTCAAGACACTATACAGGTTAAGCTATAAACAGACGAATTAGATTATTGAACTGTCTTTCGACACTTATTTATGTTTACAGTACGATTAATAAGGTAAGATTTATTTATACTGAAAATTAGCTTCACTTATTCTAAAAAGTCACAAATGTTTGCAACTGATTGTCACACCAAAAGCCGTTTCCATTTGATTGTTATTCGATTCTCTTCCTCACTTTCCACTGGCACCATTATTTCTTTAAAAATGATGTCACTGATTTTTTTTTTATATGTAACTAGTTGATTCACTGAATGAAGTGTGTAGTCAAAATGTTTAAGGCAGGATCACAAAATAAGGATGTAAAAAGACCGAAATCTTTCTGAATTTCCAACCATTTGCATTCCATTTTTTTTCATAACAGTTCAGTGGCACTGCGTGCGACTCCATTCGTGAATTTGTTTGTACTATATTGTATTGATTCAAACACGGAAATCTCGCAACCAGCAAAAAATCCTGCAATTCAACAAGTCCAGTTACATAATACAATGTCAAACAAAACACTATACGCATAAATAGTAACAAAAATAATGGTTATAACTAGGAAGTCACACCATTGAAAACAGTGCAGTTCATCCTAAACTGCAGAAATACAAAAGCATATACTGCAGTTTCGTGACTGAATAAAAAGTCTGATCCTCATGAGATATTTCAGTTTTCATTCACTAACATGATGTAAGAATTTATTGAAAGTGTTTAACTAACTGAATAGGTGTTTGCATTCTTATTAGTTTCTACTCTTATCACTTGCACTCCACTAATGTGCCATATTCAAGTCGTTTGTAAAGTCATGCGTAACTTTACGAACAGATTTATGAAACAGGCCCACGGTATTACAACATTGCTATTATCAGCAGCACAATCATTAAAAAAAAGTATCATCTGCATAGAGATATCGTACTTGTTTCACGATATGAAAAAACGTATTGCAATTGGTATCCATAACTTATGTGTGTGTACGTACGTGAGTGCGTGCGTACGTGTCTGTGTGTGTATGTGTTTGTACGTGTGTATATGTTTGTGCGTAAAGGTGTGTCTGTGTGTGTATGTGTGTGTGAGTGTGTGTGTGTGTTTGTGAGTCTGTCTTTCTGTCTGTCTGTGCATGCGTGTGTATGTATTATGTGTGGTATGTGTGTGTGTGCACGCGTGCGCGCGCGCGTGTGTGAATGTTCGTTTACATTTTTTTCCAAACAAAGCATACGTAAGTAGTTTTCCAATATCAATGGAAAACTTTGTAGCACTAGTAACTATACTTCCAGTAATAAATATCTTATACTTACCAGACCAATGAATATGAGCCCAAGCTGAACAACGTCAGTGTATGCCACTGAGTACAGACCCCCGAAGAGCGTGTACAACGCGGAGATTGCAGCCGAAATGATAGTAGCCAGGTACTTGTCTATGGCCACGATCACACTAATGGTGGCACCTGTATCAAAGTTCGAAAAATAATACATAACCTGTAACATGTTTAGAAATTTCTGATCAAGTGAAGTGACATCAATAAAGTTGCTTAAATTCTCTGATATCATTATTGCTCTAGAATATTGATTACAGATAGAAGTCGTATTCGAACACGCTGTAAGATAGAGTCACACCTATGGGGGCAAATTACTAAAGACGCACACTATAATCCATTTTCACTGTTATAAATCAATAATGTTAATGGAATTAATGAGTTTTGCATAATTTTCATATTGACCTGTGATTTGATACTATAATGTTTGACAATTGTAATCGACCTCGGGTACCTTGACTGGAACAGGTAATTAAATGTATCTTAAATCTTAAACTGTGTCTGTGGGGGTTATAGATACATGCCACATTTATTGCAAATATACACTTTCAACTAATGTCCGGAATATGGCCATGGATTTTCATATACAGAGTGGCCCAGAAAGAATGCTACACATGCAATCATTAATTTCTTCAACATCATCTACAAAATGTCATTGGTGATGATTTCATGGGTTAGAACATTCTTTTTCCAACCAAATGATACCATGATCATTAATTTTGATTGAGGTGTTTGGATCTTAGGGCTATTTTTCTGAGGCAATGTAATTTCCTAAATTTGCTATTTTTTCTAACTCCAGCGATCATCAGAACACCGAAATATGCTCGCGTCACAGTGTGCCATAGAATAAGCTCCGTCGAGACAGGAATGCCCTCACTTTCATAATGAAGACTATGTGAGCTACATCTCCATTGTCATCGCGGTTTGTCTGGTATGGCACGCTGAGAAGCGAGTATATCTCGGTGTTTGGATGACCGCCGCTGATGAAAAATTGGCAAATTTGGAAAACGACATTGCTTCGGAAAAACGGCCGCGAGACCCAACGATTTACTCAAAATCAATGATCACGGTATCATATTGTTGGAAAAAGAATGTTCTAACCGCTGAAACAAAAACAATGACATATTACAGATGATGTTGAAGAGATTAGCGATCGCAGGTGTAGCATTCTTTCTGGGCCACCCTGTACATACACTGCATACACTGACGTTGTTCAGCTTGGGCTCATATTCATTGGTGCATGAAACTGCACGCGATTCGCAGCAAGAACACCCTCTTTTGACCAATTGCGGGCAGTCTCACTGCGCAGTATGGGGGGGGGGAGAGAGAAACGGTGAAGAGAGAACAATAAGTCCACGAGCCTAGACTCAGGGGCGGCAACAGGGTAAAATTTTAGGAGGGATGGCAGGAAGCCGACGACGATGAACAATGATTTTGCCTGCCTAATGTTTTTTTTCCAGCCAGACTGCGAGCCAAGTGTGGACAGGAGCCCATGATGACCAAAAAAAAAAAAAAAAATGAATGGCAAAATAATATTTACGAGCAAAATCAAACAAACGGGGGGGGGGGGCAGATTGTCCCAAAAAGTAAAATCCCGTTATTTTACCGTACTTTGAGAAAAAAATAGAAGATATCCCCCCCCCCCCCGTGGCGCTCCTGCCTAGACTACCAATAATCGCTTGTATGCCAACGACACAGAGGGTAGAATTCGCCTGCGCCAAGTTTGTACAAACCACATACAGTCAACTTAACATCATTTCATGGAAGACCAAAGTATATGATACGTTTTCAAATTTTGAATTATAAAGTGATGTTCAGTAGGTTAAGTTGCCTGTTTGATTGGGAGGTGCTTCGGTATTCTCAGGCGATTTACAGATTACCTTCAAACCGAAAGGCCCAATGGCTATCATTAATGCCCCAACCCCATGAACCCACCCCACCCATCTAAAGGGGAAAGTTTCGAGAAAAAAACACACCTTCATTTAGCATCTAGTCAGGTGTAAGGTTAAAAAAAAACCAAATGAATATAATTATGTGACCTGTCACCACGATGCCCCGATAAAGTCACACATCTTTTAAAATATAAAAATAGAAAGAAAATTACTTTATGTGAAAAATATGTACATCTAAACTTTTGCAAAATGTGAATGTCATAAGTCGTTTGATTTTTTAACGCATTTCACTTTCATATCTTACATCTCAATTACAATATTTTGCACTTTCCTTAAGTTTTTTGTGTGCATCTTTATTAGGGGTTTGTTGTGACGGGTCACATTATGATGTATCAATGTCTTCAGATAGGCGGCAAAGGTCACGTCTCTGAATGGTCAAATGAAAAATTATAGTCAAATAGATATTCAAGATTACCTAAAGCTGCCAAAATAGAGGCACACCATAGTACTTCTCCGAGAAACGCTGGTAAAAACAGAAGACCGCACATCCGGTTTCCGTACTTGTGTTCGAACGGGTCCAACATGGTGACGTAGTTCTTGGCACGCATAGGTTTGGCGAAGAGTATACCGTCTGATATAAAAAGAAAATACACAAGGAAAAATGTTACTGTCTGTAAAAACATAAAAGGAAATAAATGTGGATCGTGGAAATAAAATAAACTTGTTGAAGCGATCGGTATAAAAAAATATGAGGATGATGACTTTTTGCTGGGATTGGAATACTGCCAATCAACTTATATGGAATACCTGTCTTGCAGCCCCAAATTTATTGCTACAGCCTGGTGCTGGTAGACTTATCTGCAGGCAAAGACTTCATTTTGGCACTAAAATTCCACAGCGCCTTGAGCCGAGGATAATTTTGTTGGTCAGGGCCTAAGTACTAGACGGGAGAACGGGCTAAATCTGGTCCATAGTCACGTTTTAAATGGAATTAGATGGATGGATAGATAGATAGATAGATAGATAGATAGATAGATAGATAGATAGATAGATAGATGGATAGATAGATTTATTGATTGATTGATTGATAGGTAGGTAGATAGATCGATCGATCGATAGATAGATAAATAAATAGGCAGGTAGGTAGATAGATAGATAGACAGATAGATAGGAAGGTAGGTAGAAAGATAGATAGATAGATAGATAGATAGATAGATAGATAGATAGATAGATAGATAGGTAGATAGGTAGGTAGATAGGTGTATAGATAAATACATAGATAAATAGATAGATAGATAGATAGATAGATAAATAGATAGGTAGGTAGATAGATAGGTGTATAGATAAATAGATAGATAAATAGATAGATATACAGATACATAGATAGATAGATGGATAGATAGATAGATAGATAGATAGATAGATAGATAGATAGATAGATAGGTGGGCAGATAGGTAGATTGGTAGATAAATCGATACATGCATACATACATGTAGACATACATACATATATATACATATATACATACATATATACATACACACATACATACACGTACATGCATACATACATACATTACATGCATGCATACATACATGCATACATACATACATACATACATACATACATACATACATACATACATACATACATACATACATAGAGAAACTAATTTATATAGATAGTATATAGACAGGTACGACTGGTACACAGGCAGTAAGGTAGCTTGATTCTCTGCGCCCCCACATATAAAGCTTTAATCTTTATGTTTATCATTCTCAAGAAAAAGAGGTAGCATCAAAAAGGAATGTGACCTCTCT
>JZLH01S0490063.1:21638-36952 GCA_001188425.1 Eucidaris tribuloides
GTTGAAGCGATCGGTATAAAAAAAATATGAGGATGATGACTTTTTGCTGGGATTGGAATACTGCCAATCAACTTATATGGAATCCCTGTCTTGCAGCCCCAAATTTATTGTTACAGCCTGGTACTGGTAGACTAATCTGCAGGCAAAGACTTCATTTTGGCACTAAAATTCCACAGCGCCTTGAGCCGAGGATAATTTTGTTGGTCAGGGCCTAAGTACTAGACGGGAGAACGGGCTAAATCTGGTCCATAGTCACGTTTTAAATGGAATTAGATGGATGGATAGATAGATAGATAGATAGATAGATTTATTGATTGATTGATTCATAGGTAGGTAGATAGATCGATCGATCGATAGATAGATAAATAAATAGGCAGGTAGGTAGATAGATAGATAGACAGATAGATAGGAAGGTAGGTAGAAAGATAGATAGATAGATAGATAGATAGATAGATAGATAGATAGATAGGTAGGTAGATAGGTGTATAGATAAATACATAGATAAATAGATAGATAGATAGATAGATAGATAAATAGATAGGTAGGTAGATAGATAGGTGTATAGATAAATAGATAGATAAATAGATAGATAGATATACAGATACATAGATAGATAGATGGATAGATAGATAGATAGATAGATAGATAGATAGATAGATAGATAGATAGATAGATAGGTTGGCAGATAGGTAGATTGGTAGATAAATCGATACATGCATACATACATGTAGACATACATACATATATATACATATATACATACATATATACATACACACATACATACACGTACATGCATACATACATACATTACATGCATGCATACATACATGCATACATACATACATACATACATACATACATACATACATACATACATACATACATACATACATACATACATAGAGAAACTAATTTATATAGATAGTATATAGACAGGTACGATTGGTACACAGGCAGTAAGGTAGCTTGATTCTCTGCGCCCCCACATAAAGCTTTAATCTTTATGTTTATCATTCTCAAGAAAAAGAGGTAGCATCAAAAAGGAATGTGACCTCTCTATGAGTGAGAAAATGTTGCATTTTCATCTCCAACGTGTGCATGTTTATGGAATATTTAGGGCAAATTTCGGTGTAAAGAAACTTTAGAAATCCAAGCTCGCTTTGAGCTCGATTCTGGCTAGAAAATGTCCCCTGGCTCTATTGTTTTATATTACATTAATAAAATAATAAGGTGCTGGAAAGCAATCTACCTCAAGCCAACCAATACCCTTTGTTGAGCAATGAGCCAACATTTTTTGGGATAGCAAAGATGATGATGAAAACACACGTAAATGTGTCATAAGTAATGACATTGGAAATCTCATTTTAATCAAAGTGTAACATTTACTTTGAACAATATGCCACGGTTGATTTTTTTTCCTCGCGGGCAACTACTCCAAATCACCCAAATCTACAGTGTGTCTCAAAATAATTGTGCAAGTTAAAAGCGCCCTCTTAGGTAATGATAAAAACATTTTTGTGACGTCATACTTACATCACCAGCAAGGACATAGTCTTAGCTTTCAAATGCCGTTTGTTCTGTTCAGTTTGCTTGATTTAATCCTGAGATATGTTCAGTTAACTACGAAAAAATAAAATCACAAATGTGCCACTTTTACTACAGTCAATATAGCTTCAGGCCCTCTTCCGGTAGAAGTGACACAGTTGTGATTCCGCCGTTTTGTTGTTTACAAGATATCTTGAGATCAAAACAAGTAAATTGAACAGAACAAACAGCATTTGAAAGCTAAGACTTTGCTCTTGATGTTGACGTAAACATATGTCACAGCAGTATTTTCTAACGGTCAAAGAGGGCGCTTTCACTTGAACCATTTTTGAGACGTTCTGCAGCATGTCTCAAAAATTCTTCAAGTAAAAAGCGCCCTCTTCGGCGATTAGAAAATACGCTGGTGACATTATGCTTACATCACCGTCAAGGGCAAAGTCTTAGCTTTCAAATGTTATTTGTTCTGCTCAATTTGCTTGTTTTAATCTCGAGATATGTTGTAAACAACAAAGGGTGGAATCACAATTGTGTCACTTTTACTCATCGGGACTGTAGTAAAATTGGCACAATTGCCATTTTACCCTTTCTTAATTTAATTAACATAATTATAATCTCAAGATTAAGACAAGCAAATTAAACAAAACTAACGGTATTTGAAAGCTAAGACTATGCACTTGACGTTGCCGTAAGCATTATGTCACAAGAGTATTTTCTAATTGCCAAAGAGGGCGGTTTTCATTTGCACAATTTTTTTGAGACACACTGTATACCCCCAATGAATGTTAATACAATATTACATCTACGGAGTAATGAGTCGCGCAGAAGAAAATCGTGTAGACATGTCGTATGTAGTGCTATGTTTACATGGCAGTCACGAACTGAACCTTTAAAAAAATGGGATTGGCAGACCAGCAGGTGATTTTTACTGCAAAAGGTCGATACTTTGTGAATAAGCATTCATTAACTATGGAAGAAATCAAAAGCAAATGAAAATACATAACTTTTTCAGATTAAGAAAGACCAGGCTCTCCTACCTCCCTGGAAAGGCATATAGTTGAGATTGTAATCATTCTCCTCATTATTGTACTGCAAATCCAATTATCAAAAATAATGTACTTTATATTTTATTGAATCATTGCGATTTTGAAAGGTGGGTATACTGTTGTAAATATGGGGTCAGACCGACTGCGAAAAGAGTCTTTTGGGTCATACCATGAGTTACCATAGATTACTAGTTTTTTTTCCTCGAATCCGGTTTCACGACTGGAGAGTTAGCTATTTGTCTACTAGATATACAATTTCTAATGTAAACATATGAAATGTGTTTGTCAATATACATTTATGGGATTTTTTTTCTCAATTACTGTGCATAGTTATGAATTATTAACGGCGATAAGCTTCATTTATTATGGGATATAACTGTTCTTCTCCACTCGGTAGAGTCACACGACAAACGGTTTATCGAGATAAAGTTAGTTTGTTGAGTGATAAACGTGTTGACCGATAAAGCATTATGCAGATAATCGTCGATAAAGCTAATTTGTTATTGATTACACTTATTTATAAATAGATAGTACATGTAATTAGAGATAAACTCGGCTTATCGCCAGTTAAATCGTTCTCGAAAGAAAATATATCTATCGAGAAACGATGTTATTTGTAATACATCGCAAGTAGGCCATATTTTTTCTGTTGTATACTAAACTAGCGACCCTTCAGGTGTTGATCATGTTTTTATTTTCTTGCATGTGAATGATTAGAGCAGCTTGTGAATGATTAGAACAACCATCCTGCTACAACAAAAAGTAGTTACGTTCTTATGAGTTTAAGTTTGGTCCATGCAAACATTCTGTAAAATTAAATTTTCAAATGGTAGGGTGAGAGAAGCATGACTTATGTTAAAGAAAATGTGGACTACGAAAAAAAAAATCAAATTTACCTCAGCCCTCCGCATATTGATTAAGTTACCCCCTCCCTGTTGGGGCAAAAAGGGTATGTCTTGTTTCCTTTTTTGGTTTACAAAAGTTTCAAAAGTTTCCTTCGCAACTCATTTTGTTTAAAGTTTTGACTAGCCTTTCCTCATATATTCATTTAAAAAGGGTTTATTATGCATCTGTATTTACCTCATTTGGGATTCTATTTTCTTTTTAGCCTAGGTGTCTATTTTATCATTTTTGCATCAACTCTATGCAGTTACGCATGACTTTACGAATGACTTGAAATATGGCAAGCCAAATGTGATTCTCAAACTATTCAAATCACATCTGCTTATGTTCAAATATGCAAGTAGAGATTAACATTCTCACTCTAAACAACCAGTTAACAAGCATTTTAATGCAAACTTTATTTGGGAGAAAAAATCTAATTGACTTTTATCATACTTTCTCAAAATGACATGAAAAACTATTGGCGTTTTACTTGACACTTCATATTCGAGTCGTTGGTACGAACAGCTTTATGAAACAGACCCCACGAATCTCAACATGAGAATAGTGACATTAGTGATGATCAGTCAAAGAATGAAAATGACACTGTTATGATGAAGAATATGACATGTTAGCAAGGCGTCAAGCTGGACACGTCCATATAAGGGATTGAAAGAGAATAAAGTGCCTTACACAATATGACTTGGCGGGATCTCTAAATCGGGATGACAAGGTCTTATCCACATAGCCACGACGCGAATAATGTATAGTGACATTTGGCTGTACTTTATTATTGTGAAGCAAATAAAAGAAGCTAGACAGAATTATATAAAAAAAAACAATGACTAGTGCATTACGAATGCTATACCCTTCCGTTGTCTACAACTTATCTGAAACAATTAGGCTATAGGCTAAAATAATGAAGCTTCAATTTAAAAGAAAACATCGTCAAACTTTGATATCTGAGCTAGTAGTGTATAAATGGACGAATAAACACCCTAAAATAAACAAATTTTGGAAAGTTATGCTGCCACTGGCAAGATATGCATGAATATACATGTACAATTTGCACTCCGGTAGTGAATAAAATGGCGTAGATCTACACACATTAAGTCTATGGGAGGAAATGGGTAGGTGAATCCGGTCAACATGAGTGCTTGTAAATTTTCACTAATTTGAAAGCACTAAATCATCACTAAAAATCAAGAGGCTATAATGCGCTAATTAAGCAGTGATTCACCGTGAAATAAATCTTACACATAAACAAGTCAGTCTGTTTAGACAGGACGTGATTAAATATACATTTTGGGCCCTCAAAATTGCCAATTTGACAAAACTGTCTAAGGTTGACATTAATGAGAGCAGTATGTGTGTGGGGGGTGTATTTTTAAACAAGTCACGCATTTCTCATCCTTCTCGAAATCAGTTTTACCCCAAATCTCACTTTTTACCAAAAAATTATCATGAAAACAAGTTTTTGTGCCCCCAAATTGTCCTCAAATCAAAATGTCATGATTGGTCTCAGTGAGACTATTTTGGGGAATCAAAATACTGTCCAACTATAATCATCTTCACACAGACTTTGCAACCACCATGAAAATTGCATGTATACCTTCCCCCCCCCCATTGATTTTTTTTCCAAAATAAACCAAAGTGATGTGTCTTAGCCTCAAAATGGCCGAAATGGCCTAAACGAAAACAACAAATCATTTTTTAACCCAAAAATGATAATATTTTTTATAAAAAAGCAGCTGATCTGACCAAAATACCACAAATTAGTAACTAAGACTGATTTTATTGGAATCAGCATCCTGTCTTACATAAGTCGTGGTTATTTCACCTTTACTTACGCACAGTTTTTACTCCAAATCTGATTTTTACCAAAAATAATAAAAATAGTCGTCAATTTTTTACTCAAAATTGGCAAAACCCTGAACATGTCTTGAGTGGGGTCACTTAGAGTGCCTTTTTTTTATTCAGCGCACAATTTTACATAGGATTAGACTTTCAACCTTCCCCAGCAAATGCTCTGATTAAAGCCAATTATCTCCTAGGGTAATTTTGATGTCCTAACCTAAAGTAGCAGAGACATGTACAGAAAAACGATATTAGCTATTAATCCATGAGAGTGTAACATCTGTGGTATTACATATAGGTACAACAATGGCAGTAAACCACAAAATTAGATCTCCTTAATCAAACATACACTGTATTACCATTAATCCATTGCGTAATGATCTCTTGAAAAAAGAATATATCACTTAAACTCCTATCAAACCTCCCCTCGTACCAAGCAATGAGATATATTTTAGGAAACGTGTCTGAAAAGGCACTTACGTCAAAAATAAAAAATAAACCTTTCCTAATTCTTCGCCTCAAGTTGTTTTTGAAAGGAAAATTAGTTGCTGTGTCCTAATTTATCATTGTGTGAAACATATGAAATGAAAGACAATAAAACAAAAATGGGTATAATGAGCAAATTTGTGTTTTATTTGTTGGTAGTTTAAGACATGATCCTAAAGGCAGAATCGGGGTCCACCAGCTAGTCAGGCGATTCACTGTACACAAGGTCAACTAGTTTTCAGGGTTGGTAATCATAAGGATCATCATTGATTTTGTCCGATGTCATAATTTCGAAAATGGTCCGCAGGTCACAGTTGTACAGGTTTATATTCATAATGTTCTCTACCCATCAACAGCAAAATGGTTCATTGGTCGTAATAAAGAAAAGAGACACCCCTCCCCCTCTCCATTGTAAGTTTTATAATTCTTTTTTTTTTTTTGGGGGGGGGGGTTAATTGAAGCTCCACAATGTTAGCTTGGTACCAGGCAATGTCGGGAAAGTGGAGTCTGGCCCAAGGACGTTCACGTGTTAACGAGATTAAAATGTTTACACAGAAGTATGAAATGTATACTCAAACATAAGTTTTGTATCAAATTAAGGGTCACACTACAGTGTTTAAAAAGACATACATGATACAAAAAAAAGATAGCTCTTGCACCCTTAAGTGGTACCAGGCAATATCGGGAAAAATGGAGTCTGGCCCATTGACGTTTTAAGGGTACTTAAATTCTACAGTACAGAAGTCAATGTTCCAGTATTACAAGGATTCTGAAGATTATGAAGAGTACACGCAAAAGTGTGAAAATTAACGCAATTCGTTTCTGTAAAAATCTTTCACTTTCGATACATGAAAGGATATTGGCACTTCAAAATCAATTAGTCAAATGCTTAAGATTTTTTGTGTACATGTTATTGTAAAATGCCTGTGGTGGCTCTTAACTTTTACCTGCTAAAATGAATAAGGTGTTGATTATGTTAGTGTTTGAAGCGAAGACTGTTTCAAGGGCCGGGGAAAATAGCTTGATAATGTAGGCCTGTTGCCGAATTATATTTCAGGATCAAAAGCGGTTAAAGACAGAGTACGGGATTTGCACGCCAGAAAACGGCAACGTAAATAAAATCAGCTCAAATCGTTCACAATGTGAAGATTACTATAAATAAACATCTGTCATAGAACCTTTGGGTAGAATACGTACTTTTGGTGAAAATCTGGACATTTAAACTTCAAAATTTATACAGTGACGTGCACGGGCCGTTCCGTTAGTTCCAAAATTTCCCAATCAGCCGTTAGCCGAAGGTCGCACGGAGTTTATCGTTTTAAACAATCAGTATGCTCCGCTGGTCATGCGAACCGTGATCCGCAATTTGATCAAAATTTAAACTTGCGGAAAGAGCAATATTCTGGTAGCATATCGTTATTAGTTTTTTCTCATAAAACAACAAATTCGTGACGTATGGATTTCAAACTTTTAACACACCATTTGTAAGTACTAAACTACCGTTTGGCATTGATAATGAAGGGAAGTGATGAACTCGCAAATCCTGGAATCAATCTTTAAATGGTAATGGAGATTATGATATGATCATCCATATAATCATCAAGATGATGATGATCATCATGATGATCACGATGTTGATGATTACGAAGATAATCATGATGATAGTCATGATCACAAACATGATAGTGATGGTTATAATCACACATACAGTATCAAAATGATGACGATTATGATCATGATCATCATAATGATGGTTGCGATGATGATCATGATGATGATTATGATGAATAAGTTGTTGTTTACGATAATTTCATACAGAAAATGAGAATATTATGGCTAATGCAACTGCATGTAACAATGTCAGTATTCTTAGGCGTAAGATAAGAAAGTTAAAGGAGGACATTTATCTAAGTATTATCAGATTATTAACCATCTTAAGAGATTACAAATTGCAATATTGTTTACTCAAAATATATACTATGAGGCAACTATGGGCTTTAGCCTCATTGTCAATACTTGGTCCTAGTTACATCAAAATCCGATCAGCTGTTCAAGGTAACGAGAACCGGTTAACGGACGGACAGACGCACGGAAGGACGGACAACCCGAACAACATGATGCCTCTGGTAACTTCGTTGCGAAAGTATAAACAACAAATTGTCGCTACTAATGTACATGTGAAATGTATAAAAAAGAAAAAAATGTACACAAAGAAAAAAAAATGGTGTTTTCGGGTCCTGAAAGCACGTGGGTTGATTTCAGGAAGTAATTTCAAAGTACACAAGTAGTATTATTCATAAAACTCATTCACGCGTTTGTTTTATCAGAAAGGAAGCTAACTTGCCTTCGAACAAATTCTAAGTAATTTCCCTACTGGAAAAAGCACAATGCTGTCAACAGTGTGTTTACATTGTGACAAGAGTGTGAACACAATGTGGCACTATGTGAATTTGGCCCATTTTCACAATGTGACACTATGATCAGTTGATCACTGTGTGCTCTTAGAGGTCACACTGTGACGACCCTGTGTTTTTCTAGCACTCTGTGGATCTGGCCCATTTTCATAGAGTGACGCTGTGATCACTGTGTGAACACAACTGTGGCGACATTGTGTTCTTTCCGGCAGGGTTTACTCGAAAAGATAAGTACTGTAACATACGGAAATAGTTTTTGCACCTGTTGATAAGGTTATGTTCGTGATGTGTTAGATATTATGAGTCTTGGGGTGTGCAACTTTGTTGGGGTTCGCGGTGACGGTCACATACTTGTTTTATTACATCAATTATATTTTTGCACATTTTATAAACTGGCCCCATGGAAGACCAGCAGCCACATTATAGTGGCAGTTGAAATGGGCTACCAGCCGTATTTCTGTATATATTTGTTTACTGTATGTATTATATTTGATTTTTATTATACGGAAATAAAACAACAACAACAACAACCATCATATAGAGAGAGAACTACGTACGTGAAAATGACATTGTTTTTTAATAGCCTATACTGCATTTTACAATAACATGATAACCAAATCACACATCACTTCTTAATTAGGAGTGTGTTTGTTCAGACGAAGAAGAAGGAGAAGGTGAATTTATAACTCAGTCTCTTTCTTTCGATACAAATTCGTGTCAAAATTTGCCTCATGATATAACAGAAATCTTATAAAAGATTATAAGAAGTAATGGTTTCTAATTACTAAAATCACATTTCAGAAAAATGTGGCAGTTGACGGTTTGGTGACATGTTTTCCATCTAATAGCTCCCCCCCCCCCCCCCCCCCAAAAAAAAAGCAAAGAATACAGTACGTCATTTCTGAGCTCAAGAATTATGGGGTTCACTATTGGCAGATAAGTAGGTATACTGTAGAACTTGAAGCCCAAGTTTAGTTTTGGGGATTTTTTTTAAATGAAAGCTTTATGCCCAAAGGTCATATCACGCCAATAACAGATTCTGAATGTCTTTCGGGGTTTTTCAATTAATTAACGAAAAATCTCGGGGGAACCCCCGAGATTTTCGACTATATTTTACATATAGTACTCAAAGGGTTAATAAGGTGTTAAGGTTATCCGAGTTATACCTCATCAAAAAGAGCGGACTCTGTTCTTTCTGATGAGGTATAACTCGGATAACCTTAACATCTTATTAACCCGTTGGATGCTATAATTGTAACATATAGGCCTGGTCGAAAATCTTGGGGGTTCCCCCCCCCCCAAGATTTTTCATTAATTAATTTAAATAAAAAACGAAAGACATTCAGAATTTGTTATTGGTGTGATATGACCTTTGGGCATAAACCTTTCAAGCAAAAGAAATCCCCAAAACTAAATTTGGGCTGTAGGTGTTTTATCCACAGCTAGATTACTGCAATTTTAAAGTATACAGTGTGTCTCAAAAATAATTGTGCAAGTCAAAAGCGCCCTCTTAGGTAATGAGAAAACATTTTTGTGACGTCATGCTTACATCACCATCAAGGGCATAGTCTTAGCTTTCAAAAACCGTTTGTTCTGTTCAGTTTGCTTGTTTTAATGCTGAGATATCTTCAGTTAACAATGAAAAGGTAAAATCACAAATGTGCCACTTTTACTACAGTCAATATAGCATCAGGCCCTCTTCCCGTATACAGTCCGGCAAAGGTTCTAATCGGGATGATGACCACGTCCCGATCGGCTTGTCTGCATCGACCAAATCGGGACGATGGCCTTCTGTACGCATGAGCAGACGCTAATAATTTTCCCATAGTTCCGTGTGATATTTCACTGGCGATCGCCATATTGTACAGCTCAAATTGATATAATCTCATTTCCAGCTGCTTACCGATGAAATCAACATAGCGAAATAAACCAGTTTCATAATGTATTGAAATTTATGGATGTTCTGCCTTCTGAAGTCTAGTGACGAGCTATTTCCTTCAGCTGTTCCTATGAATACATTTTCAATACTGAAAATGCAACCTGCATACATTAGTTGTTGCTATGTCCGGCAAGCCCCTGCCAAGCCTCCGGCAAGCTATTAGGTTGTCAAGAGTAACCTTTGTCAAAAAGGTATGCATCAAATTTGCATTCATTATGAAAATGGTCTATTGGAGTTGATCGAAAATGGAGCGAGCGACTGTTCGACGTTCTAAGACTATGTTGAAAAAATATTAAAATATTTGTATTTCAAAATCTAGACTAAAAAAACAAAAACTGAACTACAGATCGATGTAATAATATACAAGCATAAATAATCTGGTGTAAAAATAGCCCTCAAAATTATTTTAAGAGATGGGAACTTGATTTTGTGGAAAATACCGAGAGTCGCAGACAACTGACCAATCACGTTCATGGGTATTTGACCTTTCCCATTTTTTTCATCAGCTCGTTTTGGCGTATTAGAGTCCCAATCGGGACGCAGCTTTTATCCCGAATAAGACATGAGCCGGACTGGTATAAGAGTGACACAGTTGTGATTCCACCGTTTTGTTGTTTACAAAATATCTCGAGATTAAAAAGAGCAAATTGAACAGAACAAGCAGCATTTGAAAGCTATGACTTTACCCTTGATGTTGACGTATGTGTCACAGCAGTATTTTCTAACGGCTGCACAGAAGGGCTTCACTTGAGCATTATTTTGAGACGTAAAGCAGCATGTCTAAAAAAAATTCTGCAAGTAAAAAGCGATAATTAGGAAATACTCTGGTGACATTATGCTTACATCACCGTTAAGGGCAAAGTCTTAGTTTTTAAAAGTTATTTGTTCTGTTCAATTTGCTTGTTTCAACCTCGAGATTATGTTGTCAACAACAAAAGGGTGGAATCACAATTTTGTCACTTTTTCTCGGGATTGTAGAAAAAGTGGCACAATCGTGATTTTACCCTTTCTTATTCAAATCAACATATCTCAAGATTAATACAAGCAAATTAAACAAATCCAACGGTACTTGAAAGCTTAAACTATGCACATAACGTTGACGTAAGCATCATGTCACAAGAGTATTTTCTAATTGCCAAAGAGAGCCGTTTTCACCAGTTATAATTTTTCACTCTAAACAACGGTAACATACTGTAAAGAAGTATTTCTGCTTATTATGAATGATGTTACTAGCATTTTATAGTGACTGTGATAATTATCACATGCAATGTGGACTAGTATGAATATGTCAACAGTAATTTACCGAGTAACAGGCTGATCGCATATCCCCATGGTGCTTGACCCCACGCGAAGCCGTATCCTGGTTTGAACATCACCTCGGCAGCTCCGTTGATGTAACCTCCACCAACCCATGTCGCTGTTTAAAAACAAAAAACAAACAAAACAAATGTTGTAAGGTCATAACTTGTCATGTTTTCATTTTCTGTGCCATCCATAATTTCATCCGTCACCCCGTAGCTTTGCATGCCAGACCGTGACGACGTTACCATATCACCCAACAAGCACCGACAAAAAAAAAGGTTTCACGACAGCGGGAAGTCAATGTACTATTATCCACACAGTCGTAAACTTGATGAATAGATGTGCACTCGTTGATTCCATTCATGACAAAATAGCGCGATATGCATTCATGGTTTCATTACTAAATCTATACATAGAGAGACCTTGAGAGTGTTAACAATAACCTGATAGTACAACACAAGGGAAAAAATGATTCAAAATTGCGTGATAGGAAAAATACGGGGAAAATACATTGTTTGCGCAAGAACAAAATGGCGGGAAAGTAGACGTCTGTCTACTAAGAACGATGACATTTCAACAAAATCATGAATCATAACTAATAAGCTTTACTTCAAGTGAATTATCTGCAGCCAGTGATGAAAAATGATTCATTTTAATCCCTCTCATTCTGAGTTCTTATTGTGTTTCTGATTTGCAAACCACAACCACCTCGTTAAAGTGATAGGCTAACATTGTGGAGCTTCAATTTAAAAAAAAAAAACTCTCAAACTTTGATATCTGAGCTACATAATAGTGTTCAAATGGACAAATAAACACTCTAGAATACAAAAGTTTGAAAATTTATGCTGTCACTGTCAAGATATGAATGAATAAACAATTAATACTCGGGGCGAGTAAAAAAATAACCTAGATCTACACACAGTAAGTCTATGGGAGGAACTGGGCAGGTGAATCCGGTCAACTTACGATTTTCACTTTTTTAAAACACTAAATCATCATTTTGAAATACAATTTTTTCAGGGCTTCATTTTTAGACCTTATCAAGACACTTGGAGCGTTGAGGATTATGTACCTGACATTTTTTTAACTGTGGTAAATGTTAGCCAGTGGGTAAGAAAGATACATAGTGATATAGTGTTCAAATTTTGAGACTGACATAATAATGAATCAGTTGTGTATAGGCGGTACAATTATTGCTCACGTTATGTGACGGCAGGCTAGATTCCACCGATTGATTAATGAATTTGGTAAAGACCCCACCATAGTAGCAAGTCTGGATACCATGAGGAGAAATTAGGGGCACACATCGCTCCCCCCACCCCCTCCTCTCCTCTCCTTCCGGCAGATGAGCCTCTGATGATCGCAATTTACTGTACTTCACTACATAAACATGTACGTTTTTGTGTTGGTTTTGTTACTTTTGTGGGTATTCAAGGCCCTCTTAGCTACATACCGAATTACTTTTTACTTAAAAGTAAATAGAATTCCACAAATTTTTGATCTAATAAAAATGTCGTGGTTATAATGTTCACATGCGGTATCAACACACTCCATGTACGTGTTCATCATGAATTTGAAAGAAGTGCTCAGTGGAAGAATGCTGATACTGTTATGTCATGAAAACAAATTTCATATAATTGGCTCTAAATAGTAATTCAAAGATTATCTAGGTTATAGGTGTACATAATTATTTTTACACTGTTTATGAAACAATTCAGTCAAATTAATTTACATTAAATGAATGTTAACAAGTTTGTCTTTTCAATATTTCCCATTTTGCAATGAGCGTAATAAACGCTTCTTGACTTGAATTTCTTAAGCAGTCAGACACTGGATAATCACCTTTTACTCAATATTTGCAACTCTAAGAACCCACGTTTAACTCTTTACACGCTAAATTTATTCTGAGGGGATAAAAATGACAATCGTTCTTTCCATATTTTCTTTGAAATTTGCTTTCCTTATTGCGGTATTGAGAATAGTAATTTTCTATAGATGTTACTTAGGCACATTGTACAAAGGTGAAGGAGAAGAATATTCATTACGATTGGTCAATTTAATAGTATGATTGTGCATAGATGCAACATCAGCGATTAAAGGGTTAACGAAAAAATGAAAACAATAGCCAATAGCAAATCATTGAAACGATAGGCTAATGCAACCTGGGTTATGAAATAATACTCGCAAAGTCATTCTATCTTTTAGAAAATGAGTGATTGTACATTGATGAATTTATTCCTATCATAACTCGTTTTTTTTCATTTTGTTAATGGAAATCAATTTCATAAAGTGCACTTACCTTCTGAACACATAACTCATTAAGTCATAACATAGACATATTTACGATGTGCAATTCAGTACAGGCATGAGGTGCACAAGAACAATGCTCATAATTTACTCTTTTGTTCCAATATGCCCTTCATGTCTCGATCTCTTACATATTTCACATGAATTAAAATTCCATTTCTGATCTACTTTCCTTTATTGTGGTGGGGGTTTTTTTATGGGAGCGGGGTTACGAAATCGCAGATTGGTTTCCTACATAATATCAAAACAAAGAAGTGGCTAGTTCTATTGAAACGATATTCACAAATGCAGTGTTGGCCTCTCAAATAATATTTATGAAATCATATATACTGTTAAAAAATATTTAATTGGTCCGTTAAAACCTTTTGTACGGTTCCAGTTTTTCCATATTCTATTTTCCGTTGTATAACAGCCATGTCATTGTACCAATATGTTTTCCTATATCAACGTAAATAATATCATAAATGTGTTGATTTTATTTTACAAAATGGTTTTGATACAGATTACATATAATTTTTGTATACATACATTATTGCTAAAACAATGGGCAATTCTAATTTAACTTTTTATTGAAAATATTGATGGAATAAACCAAGTTTAGTTTCGTATCGTGGACTTTAAGCGCAGCGAACACAAAGTATAGGGTAGGGGTAGTGAACGTTGCAGGGTTTATTAAGCTATTCAGGAGCCTGTACCAATGTAAATAATTTTGGGATAAAAATTTCCATTTTCATTTGTATTTTTACTGGAATATGTATTTGAATAAAATTGTTAAATGACATTTCCGCGAGCGAGTAGTTAGAAAATTTTGAAACTTCTAGAAGAAAAACGTGTTTTCACAAATTACGCCTTTGTTAAGTATATTCCTTGACATCTCACAAATTATGACATTATAAAATTATCAAAATTATTTAATTATTCATTCCAATTCCATTTCCCTTTGTTTTGCGTTTTGTTTTTGGTTTTGTTTTTTCGAGTGGGTGTAGATACATTCGTTTCCGATTTGGAAGTTTATTCTCATTTTTTAAAGCAGAACACTGAACAATATTTTAAATCTTGAAATCAGAGCATAAAAATGAGAAGTTACTGTTGTAATTGTAGGTTTATTATCGCATATGGTGTTGATCATATAGCTATTGTTTTAACTTCTCGAGTTCATCAGTACCCGCTGCTCCTGCGTATAGGTATCCAGTTTTTTGTTTTGTTTCGTTTTGTTTGTTTGTTTTTTCTACATGATACACGCTTCACGTATAGCAGTCAAACTAATTCAACAGTCGCGAAAATTCAAGGAGAAAAATTGATGCCAGACGATTAATTTCATTTCAATTTCACTAAACCGATATTCCAGTCTCAAGGTTTTGTGAGAGAGGTCGAGATTTATTTAAATATTTACATTATAAAAGTCTTATTTTCTCAGTTATTCAATTTGAGGAGAGTGGTTGAAAATCTAAAAAAAAAAAGTTTGAAATTGTTAATAGCTATTACAAAACAAATATGTTTAAGACTAGGGTGACGAGTGACTGTTTATTTCTAAAC
>JZLH01S0490074.1:46642-57762 GCA_001188425.1 Eucidaris tribuloides
GGCAAAATGAATGAAATCAGCTCAAATCGTTCACAATGTGAAAATTACTATAAATAAACAAACTGTCATAGAACCTTTGGGTAGAATACGTAGTTTTGTTGAAAATCTGGACGGTTAAATTTCGAAATTTGCAAAGTGAAGAGCACGGTCCGTTACTTCCAAAATTGTCTGATCGGCCGTTACCCGAAGGTCACGCAGAGTTCATCCGTTATACGTAGTCGCCCACTGCCCGTCAGCTGTTTATGCGTAGGCTACCATGTTCTGCAATTTGAGCAAAATTTTAACTGACGGAAAGAATTATATTCTGGTAGCACATCGTTATTAGTTTTCTCATAAAACAATCAGTTCGTGACGTGGGGATCTCAAACTTTCAACACACCATTTGTAAGCACTTTACAACCGTTTGCTTATCATAATAAAGTCAAGTGATGGACTTGCAAATCCTGAAATCTATCTTTAATATTCTAAGAAACTGCCACAATTGCAACATAACAGGTCAGATCGCTGGTCCAAAATAGATAATGCAAAAGCAGCGAAATCCTTTCTATATTCCCATATTCCTGCGCTACTGGAGCAATACGAATCGTATAAATGATGAAGCAAATTTGTTATCGCTACGTAATATTCATATCATTCACCTGAAGCTTAACCCTAAAAAGCCCAAGGGGGGGGCACAATGTGCCCCCCCCCCACCAAATTTTTCTTCGCCACATCCATAATTTTTGACGAAATTTGATCAAACTTGGTGACTTTTCCTAAAATTTTATGCCAAACATTTTGGTGAATAGTTTTGGGTTACCCGTGAAATTGTGTTGCCATGGCAACCACATTTTGAAGGTCATGTCTGTCATTTTTTGATGTTTTTGTGGGTTTTTTCACTACACAAAAGAGTTACTATCCTTTGTTTTTCATGTCTGTTGGCTCAAATATTATATTTCATCTATTTAAAACATATTCAATACATTTCCTTTGTTTTCTTTATTTTTGAAAGGAAAAATGACGTCAAAACAATAAAAACAATAAAGAATATTGAAAATTCGTTTTTTTCTCGTTATTTTTCTTTATTTCCAAATTCAAATTATCGAATTATACAAGATTTGATGTATCAAAGTGTAATTCCATCAAAAACGTGTACCAGAGTGATAAAAACTTGCATTTATTAATGTTATTTTAACTCTTTGGTACAACAAACAGTGTATAGTAATTCATGCATATGCGTACTACATTATCACTGTATGTATTGTAACACAAAATATGAACCCAAAACAGTCAAAGTTTACTCAAAATTCTCATTTTCTATCTAAAAATATGTGATCTTGTATAATTATTGATAAATCAATCACTTGTGAATGTATACATGGGATATTAAAGACTAAAACTTAGAAATATCCAACAAAATCCCTTTTTGCTATGTATTTCATTATATTATGGTAAAAAGCGCCCCCATGTGGTGACCTTGAGAAATTTTGATAATTGCGTTTTGTAGAGTTTGAATTGTTCTGCATATGTGCCAAATTTGAGAGTGATTGGACAAAAAATAAAGATTTTAGAGAGAGGGGCACAATGTGCCCCCCCCCCCCGTTGGGCCACGTAGAGCCGAAAATAGCTTGGGCTTTTTAGGGTTAAGGCCACCGCACACTACGCGATTTTCCGTCGCACGACTGACCGACTTGGATCCGAAATTTAAAAAAAAACTTATTTCGTACACCCTGATTTATTTCAGATCCAAATCGGTCAGTCGTGCGACGGAAAATCGTGTAGTGTGCGGTGGCCTTTACGTGATGTAAGACATTGATACCTAGCAGAATATTCAGCAACCATGAAATTCGAATTAAAGGCAGTGAATCTAATTTGCGATCCTCCCGCAGCACAGCAAATCATCACTCATGCCCTTGGGATTTTTGCGAAGGAATCTGGAGATCAATAATTACCGAGAATTTGAGAATGTACCAAAAAATTGTCGTTTGGTGTATATTCTTTGGTATGAATTTTTGTCTCCAGGAGACATTGATTCAACCAAAACTCTAACGGCCACTATGCAGAATAATCAGATAATTCCACTAAAACTGAGTTTCTAACTCCTATACTTTCTTAAATATTTTCAGATGGTATTTTCTTCTATTTACAATGTTAATAATTTAGGCATGCAAAAGAGACGCTCTGGCTTTATACTGTTAAGAGATACAGGTTATACAAGTTAATATTTTAATTTAAACTTATTTCATAGTACATGACTAAGTCTTTTTAATTCATATTTAGAAATCAACCTCTAGTACATGCACACGACAGTCTATATGGGTCATCATTTTGCTATGCGGGCAGGGATAAGCTGTACCGTACAAAGGTTTAATAAAATCACATGTATATGGCCACATCTTTTGTTTCCACATGTGCATCATTACACTTCACGTTTATTTGTCTTATTCGTCTGACAAGACTCCAAAATTGAAAACAACAAATCTTATTTTAAATAAATACTGAAAAAGTAATACTCACGGAATAGCATAAGCACCAGCGCGAGGGGGGGGGGTAGGGGCTCTACGTCCTCCCACAAAATCATCGGGGTGAAACAGGCAAGAACGTCAACAGTAACTCAAATGCGTATCAGAACAATTCCCCTGGAGGACAACTCCCACCTGACAACTCCCCAGAGGACAATTGCCCAGAAGGACAGCTCCCCGAGAACAACTCCCGAGGAGGACATCTCCCCCGGACAACTCCCCCAGAGGGCAACTCCCCTGAGGACAACTCTCCCAGAGGACAACTCCCCACGAGGACAACACCACAGAGGACCTATTCCCCAAGGACAACTCACCCAGAGGCAACTCCCCCAAGAACAACACCCCAGAGGTCAATTCCTCTGGGGAGAACTCCCCATAGAACAACACTCTAGAGGACAACGCCCCGAGAAAAACTCCCTGGAGGACAATTCCCCCAGGACAACTCTCCTGAGGACAACTCCCCACGAGGACAACTCGAGAACAACTCCCTGGAGGACAATCGCCGGAGGACATTCCCGCATATTGACAACTCCCACCGGAAGGGACAATCCCCCAAGAACAACACCCAGAGGACACACACGAGAGAACACTGCCGCACCTCAAACTCCCTTGAGGAAAACTCCCCCCTAGGAACAACACCCCCCCCGGTTACCCCAGCGGACAACACTGCCAGAGGACAAGACCCCTGAGGCGACCAATTCCCCAGGGATACAACCTGAGAGGACACCTCCCCCGGACGGCAACCTCCCACCGCCCCCGAGGACCAGTCCGATGACAACTGCCCACGAGGACAAATCAGACTTTTAAAACTGGAAACATCATTAGACTTCTCCGGGGCAGTTGTCCTCGGGGGATTTATTCCCTGGGGGAGTTGTACTTTAGGGAGTTGTCTTTCGGGGGCCAGTCCGAGAAACCCTCAAAAAGTGGAGAGGAGTAGACCATGGAGACTGGATGGTTTAACAGCTCCCACGGCATGGATACATTGTGAAAGGGTGGCACCAATAACAGCTTCGGCTTGCAATGTGAGAAAATAAATAAATCAAAGTAATGCAAGGGAAATAAAAGTGTAGTAATATGCAAATCTGCCCCACACTTTACTTCCAGTGTTCTTGAGGAGGAACTTTAAAGGTTATTGACATGATTGGGAACACTTGAAAATGCCTCAAGAACCAAATGAGTTGAAATATATACCATCCATACACTAGCAGGAGTGGATCTCCCACCTGGGAGGATTTGTCTGTAATTTGTTTACTTAAGGAGAATCAAGCGTAAACATAGGAGTATCTTAATTTTATCCGGGGGACGATAAAAATAAGACCCATAGGAAGCCACACAGCAGGTTTTCGTGCTACAAGTGATATTGACATTGTTTATTTTCGAATGAGTCAACGTTTGACTACAAGATTTTCACAGGAGAATCCTTGCATAGTTTACTTGATTCTAGAGTAGTTTCAGCCCAAGTTTGAGGACTACCCTCAATCATGTCATTTACCTTATCGCTATGCTCTCATTTCAATTGCATATTCAATTGTCTATTTATTTATCTATTTATTTATTTATTTATTTATTTATTTATTTATTTATTTATTTATTTATTTATTTCATTTATTTATTGATTGCTTGATTTATTCATTTATTTATTTATTTATTCATTTATTTATTTATTTCATTTATTATTTATTCATTTATTTATTTATTAATTCATTTATTTATTTATTTCATTTATTTATTTATTTATTCAAACATGTATGTATGTGTGTGTGCACATGCGTGTGTGTGTGTATTATGTGTGTTTGTGTGTAGGTGTGTGTTTGCGTGTGCAGGTGTGTTTGTGTCTTTGTGTGTGTGTGTGTGTGTGTGTGTGTGTGTGTGTGTGTGTGTGTGTGTGTGTGTGTGTGTGTGTGTGTGTGTGTGTGTGTGTGTGTGTGCTGTGCTGTGTGATGTGTGTGTGTGTGTGTGTATGTGTGTGTGGTTGCGTGTATGTGGATGCGTGTGGATGTGTGTGTCTGTGTGTACCTGTGTATATGTGTGTGTGTGTGTCTGTGTTTATGTGTATGTGGATGGGAGATGATTGGGTCAATTCAGTCACCAAGCTCTGTTAAGGGAGCGCGGGCCATTTTAGCTACAATTGGAGGAGGGTGAGTCATTATAAGTGACATCATTCAACTTTTATTAATTCGGGGAGGGGGTGTGGGACCCACCAAATATTCCAGAGCTACTATAGCACACGTTCTCCTAATTCCAATGTCTGTACATATATATCTCATTTATACATTATTGAAAACAAAAACACTACTTTTCCCCCTTTTCGATTAACACCTTAAGAAGATAGTTACGCATCCAATACCTCTTCTTAGTATATCTATAACTACTATAACTACTACTACCGATTTCAAGAAGAAGAAGAAAAAAAAAGAAGTAGAAGAAGACAAAGAAGAAGAAAAAGAAGAAGTAGAAGAAGACAAAGAAGAAGAAAAAGAAGAAGAAATAGAAATTAAGACTTTCTAACAATCGAGTAAATCAAACACACAAACACAAACACACACATACACAAACAAACACGACACACACGCGCTCACAGGTGGTACACATCCTAACAAGCACACAGACACGCAACACACACTCGCTCACACATTACACACTAACTCACAGGTACACATACTAAGCTCACACAATCGCACATAATTCACTTGTTTAAAAAATAATAATTTTCAAGCAATAATTATTTAGAAAATGAACACATTTGACCTACAGAATGAGGGAATCTATAAACTGTTTTATTAAATCGAGTTTGTAAGAGAAACTAATCTCCTTGAGGACAGGATCTGTTGAAATGTTAGCACTACTTGACGAAGAAGAAGAAGAGGAAGAGGAAGAGGAAGAGGAAGAAGAGGAAGAGGAAGAAGAGGAAGAAGAGGAAGAGGAAGAGGAAGAGGAAGAAGAAGAGGAAGAGGAAGAGGAAGAGGAAGAAGAGGAAGAGGAAGAGGAAGAGGAAGAGGACGAAGAAGAGGAAGAAGAAGAGGAAGAAGAGGAAGAAGAAGAGGAAGAAGAAGAGGAAGAAGGAGGAGGAGAAGGAGGAGAGAGGAGGGGGAAGAAATACACGGATGAACCGTACGGACAGAGCGAAAGACTTTATATGACGTCATAGTTAACTGACAATAAATCTTAATCATCTTTGTCGCCTTTTTCAAATATGTATTCCGTCAGATCGGCAACGGCGCCAGGGTAATATCCAAGGGATGGGGAAATTATCCAAAACCTAAATTAAATGAGTTACTCTGTGAAAAATCCCTACCTCTCCATAGTTTAAAAATTTAAGGGGGTGGTCACCCTCTGTGGCGACGCCCCTGCGTCAAATTAGGCCTCCAGTTTAGACAAGTAATGCACTTTAAAGATTGTGTCATTTATTTGCACGTCAAAAAACACCTAAATGAATAAAATCAGCTGATATCATATCCAATGTGAAGATTAATATGAATAAACACCTCTCATAGAGACTTGGGGTAAAATATTGAGTTTTGGTGAAAATCTGGACGGTCAAACTTCATCCTTTTTCAAACTGCTGGCCAGCAAATTCAAAAAATTAGCGACGTCAAACGTGCACGTGCCATTCCAAAATTGTCCGATCAGCCGTTAGCCAACGGTTGTACAGAGCCTTAGCCGTTTAGCCAATCAGAGCGCTCCGCTCGTCTTGCGACGATACACATAACCGCGATTCGCAGTTTGAGCAAAATCGAAACTCACGGAAAGAACCACATTCTGGTAACATGTCGTTATTATTTTTTCTCATAAAACAACAAATTCATGACGTATGGATCTCAAACTTTCAACACACCATTTATAAGTACTAAACTACCGTTTGGTATTGATAATGAAGGGAAGTAATGGACTTGAACATCCCTGACACAATCTTTAAAGTGCGAACAAGTTATTATTATTATTATTCACAACAACATATAAGAATAAGAATCGCAATGTTCAATTTATTGAATTCATTTATTCACGTTCTCTCTCATTCAATTCAATATATACCGCGCACAATACAAATTAAACAGTTTCGTATGTTTCTGATGACTGAAATGTGCATCGTTGAAATTCAGAGAATAAGTGCCAAAACAAGAATTGAGTACAGATTATGAGTGACAGAGCGAAAGACTTTATATGACGTCATAGTTAACTGACAATAAATCTTGAGCATCTTTGTCGCCTTTTTCAAATATGTATTCCGTCAGATCGGCAACGGCGCCGGAGTAATATCCAAGGGATGGGGAAATTATCCAAAACCTAAATTAAATGAGTTACTCTGCGAAAAACCCCTATACCTCTCCATAGTTTGAAAATTTAAGGGGCGGTCGCCCCCTGTGGCGACGCCCCTGCGTCAAATTAGGCCTCCAGTATAGACAAGTAATGCACTTTAAACGCCCACTGTCAAGGATCAATCACTCAATCACAGAGAGGATGTCAACTAGTCCTGGAATACAGGCATATACAGTGCATTTTCGTTATAAAGAAATTCATGGGACCCATGAAATTGTTTCTTTATACAAAAAAATATTTTTTTCAGGTTTGCAAAAACAATAGAATATAAAGGAAATTCAGAGATATGGGACCAGAGATTTTACTTCTTTATGATGAAATTTTGTGATATCAGTGTTCTTCATAACGAGATTGCACTGTATTCACGAACATGGACTGTTGCAGTGCCATAGTCTACAGATTGTGGGAGAAAAACAAATGTTTTATTTTTCCACACTGTCATAGCTGTTTCCGTTGCATGGGTATCATTAGTGCACCTTTTTCATGATTTTAGTCAAAGCAGGGCTTTTTCATCCTGTCATGACATTGGGCCTTAAAATAAAAACAAAATCTACGCTTTTCTGACATACCACATGACGATACAAGCTTTTGAGCGAGTATTCACAAAACAAGTTTCGTTAAACCGGGGTCTAACTTGAAGATAAATCTAGGTTTAAATCGGGCTTTGTTAATCCGGACCTAGAGCTTTTTAAAGATGCACGGTTGAGAAAATAATGTACAGCGTGCACCACAAAAGTTGCAGATAATAAATAACAGTGACAGATAAAAGAAGCCGTTACCTTGGACTACTCTAGAGTCACGTAAACTGGTCAAGGCTTCTGCTGTCTACGATTTGTTGGCCAAATGTTGATTACCTTATAAATAATCACTATCAGCATCAGTACTGAATATGCCAGGCGAATTTCTTGTGTAGCTTTGTATAGGATTAATTTCTATCAGGGCAATATAATAATCCAATACTCGTAAATGAACGAATGTTTCTCCAAAAGTTAACAAATTCAAGACAAATCCTTCCAGCCAGGAAATACACTTGGTTCGGGAGGCATTTTGTCCCCTCCCGTTCATGCCAATGACTTTTAACCCATTGGAGACTAAGTACGAAATATCAGGGATTAGGCTGTATGGAACATGTGTGTTATAAATCAAATCGTCTCCAACGGTTTAAAACAATAACTGTCCTAACAAGTTTATTGCAATGTTGCGAATATTTCTGAAGTTACAATAAATACTGTCAAGTTACTTCGAATCAATACAGTCATCAACATATGCGTAAAAAACACGTTTCTTCTAATTTTATAAACATTTTAATAATAATATTTGCGTGAAAATATCGAAAGAAAATATCATTCACCTTAGAGGTCATTTGCTACGATCCTCCTGTCATGACTCGCAGAAGGGCTTAGGCATAATGTTCCCGGCAGAAGGGCCTCAACACTAAATTGCCTCTAACTTGAAAACCACTGTTTTTTCACATGAAATCAAAGTAGTGTGATATTTTTAGATTCTTCTGTCAGTCTGTTAATCCTATTTTAACTGGGTTATTTCAGACCAAGTTTTTACTGGGGGCATTCCCCCCCCCCCCACCTTCGCCGCGAAAAAAAATGCATGCGCGTAGAGCCGAATGTAAACTACAAGAAGGTATAGTAAATTTTTCAAGAAATATATTTTTTCTATTTCGAAGTAATTAATAATGCAAATAAGTGCATAAAATAATGTTTTCGCCTATAACTATAGTAGTATAATGCTATTTTTTGATGAAAATATTCTTTCTGACATTTCTAACAATTATCTATCTGTTTTGTAAATTTCTTATGCATTTCTTTGTTTCTTCGACCTTTTCTTTCTGTTTTTTTTTTCTGCACAATTTATCGCAGATACTTCTTTGAAGCATAATTATGCTAAAATAAGATAGCTGCAGCCATTGAAAGTGAAATTATGCATATTTGAGTTTAAGGAAAAACACAATTTGCATTGATTTTGTACAGGAAATCACGTTCTCGTGTCATTTTTGGGCTGACAGGGATGTATATATAAAAAGTCGCGCAGCGTCGTAACTGTATGTCAGATTTCGCGAAAATGGTCTCAAATCATGCGCAAGACTTGCGACGCGGTCAAAAAAAAATTGCGCGGCGGAAAAGGCGCGAAATTCGTCAAGGGAGGGGCAATTTGCCCCCCGCCCTCCCAGTTCATATATAGGGTTAAAAGTAAATATCAGATAAGACAATATTTCTCAAATCAGACAAAAATTACTGTATAAGGCCCTTCTGTCGGCTACGCAACGTTCATAACCAAGTCACACTTTAGCGTCATTTTGGTCCGTCGGGCAAAACTTTGCTAATTGATGTCCCACGGGATCGCGATTTATAAATGAAACTTCGTCGAAATATTTGTTGCTGTTGTGTTCTGGCGTCCACATCTCCTTCAAGTTTTTATAAATAATGATGTTCAGAACGGACGAATCGTAGCGATGGTTAAACAGCGATGACCCCGGGGGCGCTATACAATTTTTATCCAAGGCACACTTCAACCAGGGCTGTACGAGTTTGGTCTGTAGCGTTGTGCCGTTGACGATTAGCAATTGACCGGCTCGTGGAAACGGGGCCAGTTTAGACCAGTAGTACTCGGTTCTATTGACCCCAAGGGCTTGGAACGAACCACGGACTGTATAACGGTACTGATGAAAACCTGTCGGTTTAGGAACCTCGAACATCATCCAGTGCGCCAAAAAACCGTTGTATTCGGAGACGTGGGGTAGGAGCTCTCGAACCGAGGCATTAAACTGTTGTGATGCATCGCCCCAGAAAACGACACCAAATTCCTTCAAGGTCATCTGCGAAATAAACCAAAAAGAGAGGAGAGGCTGAGCATTTTGTAACAATCAAGCATTCATACTAAAACGTTTGATCGTGCTGTATGTTAGGTAGAAAGTGTGTTTGTACTGTATCAAAATATCAACAAAGCAAGAATAATGTTCGTAGTGCGATAGACCGATGGTTCGATAGACAAAGAATCGTTGTGGTTACAGTTCGTTATTCCTACAGTCCGTTATGCCAAAGGTTCATGATTACGAAGATGTTATTTCTACGGCCTATTCCGAAGGTTAGATTGCCCGAATATGAAACTGGGTCCTATTTTCCGAGGGTTCTCCAAAACGAAAAAAAAAATCGTTAATCCGAAAATGAAAGGGGACTCGTAAGTCCGAAAACTGGGGTTCCTTAATTAGAAATTCAAAAAGGGTTCATAAATCCAAAATGACAAAAAAGGTCCATTCGTCCAAGAAAAAAAAGAATAAAGGTTCATTAATCAGAAATAGAGAGGAGTTCTAGCAGAAATAGCAGAGAGTGCCTGTTGGCGTAGATTTGGTAATGGCGTGCTGCCCTGTAATCTAGAGGTCTCGAGTTCGAGCCCAACGCCCTGCCGGCATTAATGTCCTTCGCAAGACCTTTTTAATTGCTTTTGCTGCTCTCCACCAGGAGTATAATGGCGTTACCTGTAGGGTGAGAATATGATTAGGTTTGTCTGGCTTGATGCGCTATACTGGCCAGGCTTCAGCTAGAATACTCCCGGGAGTGAAATGCGTGCACACTCTTTGTGCAGGTTAGCAAATGGTATCCCAGTGACCAGGGTAATATTCAAGCGCATAGAGAACCCAATCTTCGATAGGTATGATGCGCTTATAAGAATGGACTATTATTATTATTGTTATTATTCATTTACTAAATTTTGATTCTAACAGTGACGTAGGCTCAAATTATTTTTCGGATTGACAACCTTATTTCATTTTCGGATTATTTTATTCCTATTTTATTTTCGAAGAAACTGAAGCCCATTAGGTTTTCGAAATAACGATCACTATTTGATTTCTGCAAATATTCGAATTACCGAACACTATTTGATTTTCAGATTAACGGATCCTATTTAATTTTCGGAAAGATGAACCTTCGGAATAATATCGAACCCAATTTCATTTTCCGAGAAATGGACCTTCAGAAACTGGACCTTCGGAATAATGCGTCAAATATTCGAATAAACGAATCTTATTGTAATTTCGAAATAACGAACCCCACGTGTGGGAAATTTGTTCAGAATAATGAACCTTCATAACAATTGGGCCTTCGGAATAACGGTTCTCAGGACTTATCGAGGTGACACCATTGTTTTCAGAGCGTGTAAAGGGGTATAGGGTAGGGCCACGGTTAGTTTGTAATGTTGTCAATTTCGTATATACATATTTTATCAACGGTTACCATAGTTCTAGTGTGTATGTCCTCGGTAGGGAGAGAAATTAAATGAAAAAAAAAG
>JZLH01S0490074.1:114837-128200 GCA_001188425.1 Eucidaris tribuloides
CGATTTCTTCGCCGAGATGGACAAATGGACGAAATATAGCGAAATCCATTGAGCTACATCCCCTACAAATCATCAAAAACCCCTACGTTTCCCCTATGGAAGGGCATTTTCCTCGTAGGTAACCCCTACAACCTACGCAAGGCCAAAATCCCCTACGGTAGGGGATTTCCCCTACGAGTGGCAGCCTTGGACTGCACCCACATTTGACTAAAATCACCACCCAACGCTGGGAGACGAGGCTGAATCTGCCACCATAAAAGAAGCAAGAAATAAGCTTCAAGCTACAATAGACAAAATGATTGCAGTACAAGAAGATTTGGCAATATTTTGTTCAACAATAAACACAGATGAAGTCCTCGATGATGGTTCTGAAAAGTTAGAAGAAATGGAATGTCAACACGACATTATCATGAAACAAATTATCGAAGTACTTATCTCTTCAAGAGAAGATGGCAGCTCAAGAGTTTCAACTCACATCTCTTCAAAGAAGTCCAAGAAATCGAATCATAATTATGCCATCATCCAAATTAAATGATCATCAGAAGTGGGTTGAAGAGAGTCAGCCAGTGGTCCAGTCAGAGTGCTACACTCTGTAGTTGTAGTGCGTTTGGCATCGAGCCCCTAATGTTGTGCTACCAACAGAAAGTTCATTATAAAATGGGTTTAAGAGTGTAGCTAATCAGACGCGCTGAAATGAGTCACGTGCGCGCTCCTGATTTTTTCGCTGACAGGCACGGAGCACATGAAGTGCACAACGAAAAGGTATACCAACACTGCATGTAATACTGTGGTAGCTTACTAATCGCTTTGCACGGCGCAAACATAAACAACCCTGTGATTCACAGGTCGTCTGCGGCACCATTGCATTACACGCAATGCAAAGTTTTACCAGCTGCACTGATGATCGCACACAATCAAATATTGTTAAATCGCCCGGTCCTTTGGAAATGAAGAAATGGCTGCCTCCAGTTCTACAGATGGACAGGCGCGTTTTCATCTTCTAACAGATGATGAACTCGAGGATTTAGTTAACAGGACAGATTCATCAAGCACTAAAGGAACCCTGAAATTCTGATGGCAAAAGTTGGAGGCATTCACAAAGTTTACCAATACCACATTGGCAATCATTGGTCTTAAAAACCTGGATCAGTTGTTGTCATCGTTCTATGCCAGTGCAAGAAAGGAAGATGGTAGTACATACAGTAGACACTCAATGTAAGCAATAAGGTACATGTATGGTGAACGGTGTACAACGACTCTATGTGGACAAACGTGGTGTAGACGTCTGCAATAAAACGCAGTTTCCTAAGAGTTATACAGTGTGAGTCAAAAAAAAGTTAACCGTTAGATAATTGCTCATTGTTTTAAAATTCAGTTTTGAGCAAAATGTTATCATACATGTTTGGAAAGAGTGTTTTATCCTGAATCATTTGATACCATTTTTGTGTGGTTTGTGTTCATGCTTGGATGAACAGGAGGCATTGTTTGCGAGGGTGCAAAAATTGATTTGCGCCAGAGTAATGATTATGTGATGCTTGAATTAAACAATTGGGATTGGGTTTTACTTCGGTCTTTGCAGATCAAAGAAACATCTCTTACAGAATTTATCATGCTACTCATATCGAAACACAGTAACACACACAGACACACACACAAACACACAGACACACACATACACACAAACAAACATTTTGCAAATACAAAGTGAGAGTAATTTTTAGAAGCAGTCACACGCGCGCAAAAGGAACACACACACACACACAAAGCAAACAGGCAGACACACACGCGCGCACACACACACACACACACACACACACACACACACACACACACACACACACACACACACACACACACACACACACACACACACACACACACACACACACACACACACACACACACACACACACACACACTCACACATAGCATAACAATGCAGACCAGCCGAGTCTTTAGAGAGAAACAATTCATTATGATGTTAATGCACTAAACTTTCATTATGGCATAATGATTGAATGTAAATTTCCATTTTGATAAATGCTCATAACGTTAATACTTAGATTTAAATAGGTAACCACAGAACTTACGTAGCCAGACATCATCTTAATACACGACAGTGAGAGAGAATAAAAGAATTGTTGTGTGTGTGTGTGTGTGTGTGTGTGCGCGTGTGTCTGCCTGTTTGCCTTTGTGTGTGTACGTGTGTTCCTTTAGCACACCTGTGTGCGACTGCCTTTGCTATGTGTGTGTGTGTGTGTGTGTGTGTGTGTGTGTGCACGCGCGCGCGCGAATGTGTGAGTGTGTTTCGATATGTGTAGCATGATAAATTCTGTAAGAGATAATTCTTTGATCTGCAAAGACCGAATTAAAACCCCAATCCCAATTGTTTAATTCAAACATCACATAATCATTACTTTGGTGCAAATCAGTTTTTGCACCCTCGCAAACAATGCCTCCTGTTCATCCAAGCATGAACACAAACCACACAAAAATGGTATCAAATGATTCAGGATAAAACACTCTTTCCAAACATGTATGAAAACATTTTGTTCAAAGCTGAATTTCAAAACAATGAGCAATTATCTAGCAGTTAACTTTTTTTTGACTCACACTGTAGAGTGTTTAAAGTGGTTCTGGTTAAGCTGAAAAGAGAGGGAAAGAGGAGGGTGAAGCATAAACATGCAGTCACCCCATCTGACATGGAAAAAATTCAGAATTGTGATGACCTTGACTTTAATACCCCTGCTTATCTTACAATATCTTTTTATCTTTATATCTTTATATCTTATGACTTTAAACTTCCAGTATATTGGGTCTTGGGTCTACAAGGAAGTCTCCAAACAAGTGCGCTCTGTTTTGTATATTAGAGTTGTCTTCGAATTTCCTTTTTAGTGTGTTTGCATTCTTCAGCACTTCGTATGCTGATGGCACACCGGCTGGCCCACGTATAACCATCACTACGCCAAGCAGACAATCATTTAACATCACTGAAATTCATATCAATCATATATTTCATAAAATGAAGACACATTGAACCAATTAAATGAGTTCAAAACGCCTAGATTTTTAGCCTCGCAACCAAAGTGTTAAAGCAAACTCTCGCCTCTGATGAAGCTATGTCCTTCACAACATGAACACTACTAGTGTTGTCGAATCCATAGGTTCCATAGGGTTTGTACATGTGACTTGGAGTGAGGCTGAGGCCGAGGCCAAGACCGAGACCGAGACCCACAAAATTGGCCTCGAGACCAGCCCCGAAAACAACACTGATAAACACATGGTTACGTATTGTTCACCAAATCTCCAGGTTTCTCTCTCTCTCTGTCCGGTATCAACCATCATCATAGGACTGCTGACGATGTTCCCGCAGCAAAAAAGGAGACGTTCTTATCCAGAATCTTGAACTGCAGCATCTTTGACGGAAGCGTCGGCTGATCCTTACCAGGCGCCTGTTGCTGGATTATCAGCTACATTCAATGAAAAAGAACAACAAAAAAGACAATCAGAAGATGTCCAGTGGGTGATTTCATGTTCGAGGTTGGAGTTGAGAGAATGTAATGATTTGCCCCGCTGGGCTACAACACCAAGCTCAATTCAAGTCATGATAGCAATTGCATTATCAATCACAAAACACCGGTTCTAGAACTATTCTCCCAGAGGACAGCTCCCATAGAGGACAAAAAAGACAATCAGAAGATGTCCAATGGGTGATTTCATGTTCGAGGTTGGAGTTGAGAGAATGTAATGATTTGCCCCGCTGGGCTACAACACCAAGCTCAATTCAAGTCATGATATCAATTGCATTATCAATCACAAAACACCAGTTCTAGAACTATTCTCCAAGAGACCAGCTCCCATAGAGGACAAATTCCCCCCCCCCCCCCGAGAACAACTCCCCTGAAGGGAGGTGTCCTCCAAGAGAGCCATCCTCCTTGGGAGGTGTCCTCCTGGGAGTCGTCCCTGGGGAAGTTGTCCTGATAGGCAAAAACACCAAGTGATGACATGCTCATGATTCAAGCAGTCCGTCATCATGACATCAAAAAAAATAAATAAATAAATGGTCAAATCTTACACAAATTTTACCAATCAATATTGCCTACAACGAATATGAATCTGAAAACCAAGTTACTGTTCTCTCTCTCCACAAGAGATTTTAATATCAATTTGAATCATTACATCAATTTTTGAGGTAAAAACATATTTCTAGCAGTCCATGTTACATGCTGAAGCATAGTGTATGTGTGTGAGTTTTTTTTTTTTGGGGGGGGGTGGCAGGGTCATCCATACAGGTCGGTAGGGGTGGGACCTGGAACAGGGATTCGGCTCGGATCTCGGACTGGGTCAGTTTATCTAGTAAGTTTCCGTTCTGTAAATTGACTCGAGGTTCAGAGGTAAAAGAAATTTTGATCGCAGGAAAGGCGTCATAATATTTTCAGTACTGTTTGCATGTGGTATCAATCAAAGATAAAACATGCCCTGCCTACCATCAATCTAACCTGCAGTAAATACAAGACAGTCCTCAGAATATCCCCAGATGTCCATAATGCTTGGCTTACCATTTCTGGTTGCCAATGACTGGATTAATTTTCCTCAAAGGCTGCCCACATTCTCCTATATTTCCATTGGTATTTGGTATTTTGACTTAGCTTAGCTGTACCGGTCTTAGCTTTTTCCGCTTTTAGTCTAGATCGGCTCAGTCTTGGGCAAAAGGTAACAACTCACAGATCTCCGGACTCTACATTGGACCGCAAAAAGCAAAGACTGCCCACATTGTTGTTCTATAATTGCATTTGGTGTCTGGTATTTTGACTTCTGAGCTTAGCTGTAGTGGACTTTGCTCTTTCAGCTTTTAGTCTAGATTGGCTCAGTCCAAGGCAAAGGGTCAAAACTCAGAGATCTCCGGACTCTAAATTGGACCAGCTCCCACCATTACAGGTCACCGGCTCTGTTGAAAGTTTCGATTTCACACGAGGCAAGAGACGAAACTCACCTGCCCATGAACGTCCTTGAAGAAGCCACTCGTTAACCCTTCCACTTTCAAATGACAGGTGCATGCATGCCTCAGTCTCTTGTTCAAGTATGTCACGTCTTTATCCTCCTCTCAACTAGCACCACAGTGTAGTAACGCAATAATGTTCTGTCTGTCTGTGTCTGGGTATCTGTGTGTGTTTGTCTGTCCATCTGTGTGGCAGTGAGCTGTGTCCCACACTGTGTTCTTGAAGTAACCACTTTTCCTTGAAACAGAGCTGCCACCTAAATGTATACGGTAGTATGATTTACCATACTCAGTCATATTTTCTCATCATCAAAAATGAGAAAATATTATTATTATTTTTTTGATTGGCATGCTGTATATGTATAATTTCCCCATATTGAAAGAAAACACCTTTTTTGGCTTCTAAATATGGTTATCATAATGCAGTTACAGTAATTTTTGATCCAGATTTTGGCAGCTCTATCAAAAGTCCAACTCAAACAAGGACAAGAGACAAAACCCACCTGTCCATGGACATCCTTGAAGAAGCCACTCGTTAACCCTTCCACTTTCAAATGACAGGTGCATGCATGTCTCAACCTCTTGTTCAAGAATGTCACCTCCTCATCCTCCTCTTGACTTGCATCACAGTGTAGTAACGCAACGACGCTCCCTATGGGCTGAAAGATACCGACATAAAAAAAAAGGAAAATATATTTTGTTTGCAGCACAATGCTGGAACAGTCTTCCGCCAAATATCCACTCTGCAGTTACCACAGACCAGTTCAAAAAACTTGTAAGAACGCATTTGTTCCAAAAGAAACATTTTTAGTGATTACATCAAGTTTGATTTTAATCCTAATGTATATTTTTTGTTTAGGTTCAATAATCTTGTATTTTGTTGTATTTGTGCAACTGTAAGCACATTGAATCAATTCTGAAAAGGTGCTTTATAAAGTATTGGATAATTATTTTCTGCAATTTAAACAATTTCCATGTAACAATAACGATAACAAAAACAATTCTCAAATCGTATAAACAAAATTTAATTTACACATTCAAATGATATTTGAGATGATACAAAGTGAAATAATTGCAATATAATAACTATACATAATATTTGTAAATTCAATTTAAACAATGTGATTTTTTTGACATGAAACAAAAATGAATCTAAAACTTTCATGACCTGAACAAAACACAAAAATACAGGGGAACGGGGAAGCAAAAACCACATGTGACAATTACCTTGTTATATCAGGTTTCTCACTATATCCAGGTGAAAAAAAAAAAACAAATATAGAGTTGGGACCTACAATATTACCGTATTATAAGACGGTTTTGACTGTCCGACCTCTTTATAACGGGGTTCCACAGTGCATTTTTGATGCAGATGGCTGCCACCATAAGCTGAACTATCATTGCAAGTGATAAAGGGCAAATCACAGGACTGGGTACAATCTACTATGCATTTTTTTTTGTAACTCTGAAATGTTTGACACAAATTAAACGTAGGCAAAATTCAAGTTAGAAATTTGACTTATAACAAAAGTGTCCTATAAAAAAAAACAGATCAAACTGGTATTGTCCAAAATATTAATATTTTAACTTGTGCAAGGTTGACTTAGGTTAAGACATATGTAGATAATTTCAAAAAAAGAGATATTACAGTGCACTGCCGTTAAACACGGTTATAACCAAATTCCTGTTACAACAAAGTAGAAATTCAGGTCCCAAAAATTATCTCTATATCTTTATATACTTTCACTGTTTGGTTACAATAAAATTTCAATACAACGAAAGAAAAATGCCAGTCCCAGGGACTTTGTTACAAGGGGAGTCACCTGTACTTGGGGATCTTCTCAATCTCAACACAACTCACATTTTCACCATCTCCCAGCATGTACACCAGACAGTACTGCATAAAGTCATAGACCTGCCTGGTGTCGACCCCTAAACTCAGGAGTATGCTCAGGTCGTCGATCAGCAACAGTGTAGTGTGATGTGATTGTTTACCAGTCCCGTTATCCAAAGCCTCTCGGAGAGCATTGTACAATGGTTGAAGAGATTTGGCACTGTAAGAAAATAAGGAAAGCTAGCTATTAGAGAACAGAAACTTACTTCTATTTTCATTGGTTATTTTGTCATGTTTTATCACATAAATGGTACCCTGGGGTACCAAACAGAAATCCACCATTTTGTTGCTTTTTTTTCAGTGCTATACCCTGTGTTAAAGTGATAGGCTAACATTGTGGAGCTTCATTTTAAAAAATTACCAAAGTTTGATATCTGAACTACATAGTAGTGTTCATATGGACTAATAAACACCCTAGAATACAAAAGTTTGGAAAGTTACACTGCCAATGGCAAGTTATACATGAATAAATAATAAAACTCGGGGCGAGTTTTATTAACCTACATGTAGGTGTACACACAGTAAGTCTATGGGAGGAAATGGGCAAGTGAATCTGGTCAACTTACGATTTTCACTTTTTTAAAGCCCTAAATAATCATTTTGAAATACAAGTTTTTCAGGGCATCATTTTTAGACCTTATCAAAGACAATGGTAGCATGGGGAATCATGCGGCTCAGATTTTTTTAACTGTGGTAAATGTTAGCCAATACCTTTAACAAACCATCATAAACTTATAAGTGTGGTTTTTAGTTTTGAAAAACTCTTCTCATGCAAAATGTTTTACTGAGTGGTCTTAACATTACAGGCCTCAAAATACCAACTTCAACGTCATTTCCACCTGACTTTTTGTCAGTTTATTGTGCATCCGTTGCAACAACTGCAACAGAACTATACAAATGTACTGCTGATGTACACTAGAGGGCACTACATACATGTAATGCAGGGCATCATTTGTGATGATGTTCAGAACTTAAGTAACTTTTTTCCACACACCTGTAGCTCAATTTCTGCAGCAGGTGAGTCATTTGTGGTCAAAGGTGGTCAAATAAAAATCAAAGTATGTGTAACTAGCTAATAGGATACAAAATAGGAAAAAAAGTAAAGAAATGCAATTTATTATTATTGACTGTGAATATATTGGCAGAACTTGGAAATGAAATGTTTTTGGCAGTGGCTCCATACCTCAGATAACATTATACCTTAGGCATACCAAGGGGGTATTTGGTATGTTTAAACAGACCACAAAAACACCTCCTTTAGAAATGAAAATTTTAACAGCATGATTGCAAACTTGATGACATTTTGTTATGCCTTTTGAATCGTTTTGCTCCATGGAACAATTTACCATCAGACTTGATGACCTTTTTTTGGGGGGGGGGGAGGACTGTCACATCACTTTGTACCATAGACTACCACCTTGGGAAATCCTGGGTATGCCTTTGTCTTACACAAACTATTTGAGACACATAAACTTGGCAAAAGGTTTTATTTTCTTACCATATACATTGTTGAAGGACATTTTCCACACCATCCTCACTTTCTTTACAACTGTCATCTTCTTCACTACCCCTCATCAGTGGAAAACAGAATTGTAAACCACTTATGACAACGAGCTGGCCACTGGTCTTTGCTGCCATCAGATTGACACCCTAGGAGATAAATGAGAATGTGATAAAGCAAAATCATGACATGAATAGACAGTTGGACAGAAAAACAAATTGCCAACAAAAATTAGGATAGGACAAAAAGAAGGACAAGATAAATTATGCACACTGCAGTTTGCTCTATGTTTTCTTAACTTAGGCAAAGAGTTTCCTTTGCACTTTTATATATAGCTTACAAGTAGAAGAAAATACCCTCAAAGAACCTTTAGCAAAGTACAGGACAGGCTAGAAACTCAAGTTTAGTAGAATTATAGTAATTCCATCTCGCAGAGACAAAATTCTATTATTCTATCAATTTTTTAGACCTTTACATTGCATATGTGTTTATCATGTATGATTATGTGACATTTACAATTTACAGATGTGTACCATATGCATTCATAACATAATGAATTTTGTGCAGAAGTCTCATGCAGATTATTTACTAAGACCAATACATGATTACGGAAATATTACTACTGAGCTGGTTTAGTTTAGTGAGGTACATGTATTACACATACAACCATGGACCTACAGCAGTCTAACTGACGTTCACTCTTTGGTGGATTTGTCAAATTCTAGATAATTAATGATCTTCAGATTTCACAGACATGTCCTTCATAAATAGCCTGAAGGCATGAGTGATGTTCTGATGTGGTGTGGGAGTGGTGCAAATGAGTTTCCCTTCCTTTAAACAAGTCACTGAAAACCTACTCAATAATGAGTGATCAAAACATAATTAGTCCACAAATAAAGTAGTACTTAAAATTAGCAGCATGACTTACCAGTTTTTGTGCAACTGCATTGTAATGACTGAATGATTGTGCCAATGCCAGAAACACAACTCGGCATCCATCTGCGTAAAGAAAGATACTGACTTTCATGAAAAAAAAAATGACAAACATTTTCAGCGCAATTACAATTTGTATTATTGGTATAATACACAGAAGTTTCAAATGTAAAACATGACTTTATTCTTTTCTTTTACGAGAGAAATCAAATTTGATACATTTCAAAAGTTAAACTTTACAATTTATAATCATTTTTAGAGATCACTTTTAAAACATTAAGGGCAGGAATATCAAAGTATGAAATAAATTACTCACTCATTAGATATATTGCATACAACATTCACTTGCAAAAGTAACATTTAAATTGTTAGCAGTAGCGCTCTGAAGCAATTTTACCACCTAGAATTTTGAACAAATTAGAAGTCAAAGATTTTGGTGAATTTGCTTACTTTTCTTTAAATACCACGATAAATAGTGATGGATAAGAAAGCTGCCGTCCACGTCTTCAGACTCTGTAACCAATGTAAACTGACCCTGAGGAGAAATGGGAAAAATAAACATTTGTTAAAACCAACTTTTTTTGTAAGACATATCTAAAAATTAACAAAAACAAATACCAATCTCATCTTGTACGTGCCACATTCAGGGCACTCAAAACTTGAGGATGAATGCTCTGAAATTGCGCTCGTATTTCTGATAAAGAACGCAAGCAAACCGGCCTAGATGGTGGGAAAAGAAAATTTATTTTTAGGCTGCTTTGGAACTAGACTGACTGCCAAACCATTATTCATGGATAATCAAGAGTCATGATAGATAAACCAATGCATGTTTGCATGGCCCCTGCTCACACAGGCATGGTATTTAGACTAAACAATAGGCGATGATAATCCCTCAATTCACTGGAGACGGTCCCTCAATTCACTGGAGACGGTCTCTGGCACTGAGCCCAGACATTCCATTGTCTCCGTACAAGCTTTGGTGCGGGATGGGGTTCAAAGTCCACTGTTCGAGGTCAAAAGATTTCTAAGAAGTCGTTTCGGGTTGTTGTTTTTTTTTGTTAATGATGCTGTAACTTCACACTAAAATGTATTATTTCAATTACATTGCTAGGACGTCAATTATTACAGCTATTTACAGGGATGCCAGTCAGAACATATGAAAGGGCCTGAAATTTGCCTACCATGCACTTTTATGTACACAAAAAACCTGAAATAAGGCCTGAAAATTAATTGCCAGGGCCTGATTTCAGGCTTTTGCCTGAAAACTGGCATCCCTGTATTTATTTTTGCTTCATTTTTTTCTGATTCTTCTCCTTCTAAGCTCTTGTTGTTTTTGTTTTTGTTTTTCTTTCTCTTATTCTTTTCTCATTTTCTCTCCCATCTACCCCTTCTCCTCCTCCTGCTTTATTTCCTTTTTTCTTTTTCTTCCTTTTCTTTTTCTTTTCTTTTTCCTTTCTTTTTCTTTTCTTCTATTTTTTCCTCTTCCTTCTTAATTCTTGTTTCTTTTCTTGTTCTTCTTTTTTTCCTTCTCCTCCCCCTACTGAGTTCCTAAACTAGTCCAAGGAATGAAACATAGTTTTTAACAAGGCAATCACTGGAAATGTATTATATTATTGTGTACAATTCAGGTAAGTACTGTGAAAAGTAACCCCCAAATTTTGAAATACAAAAAGAAGCCCCCGAATATTTTCTTTAGTGTAAAAAAAGAGCCCTGGATGTATATGAAAAATAAATTTTCCCTGTGCTATGTACAGTATGTTGATCAATCCGACAGTGTGAAAGTGTTCTTCAGTAAACTCAACATAAAACAACTATTAATAAGTGAAAATGAGATCAGAGTCGCACTCTTTCTAATGAGGTAGACGACGGGGGATACCGGGGAGTAAAACATTTCAGTGAAATTAAATTACTTAAAGAAAATAAATTACAAACATGAAGTTTTTAGGGGTTACAGTGGACAACAAACTGAACTGGCATGAACACATTGGTGTCGTTTGCAACCAGATTTCAAAAGGTATAGGCATTCTAAATAAACTTCGTTCATTCCCACCACATATTTTGAAAATGCTGTATAGTGCAATAATACTTCCTTATTTTAATTACTGTAATATTGTATGGGCCAATTCAGTGGATTACCAGATGACTAGATTATTTCGTTTACAAAAGAAGGCTGTCAGATTTATTTCTAACTCTCATTTTACTGCCCATACCCGGCCAATTTTCTCCAAACTTAAAATACTTAATATATATGATTTAAATATTTATAATATTGCTGTTTTCATGTTTCTGTGCTCGAAGAATCTCATACCACGTCATATTGCTTCTCATTTTATTTTGAACACGGAAGTCCATAATTATAATACACGGTCTTCCTCAAATTACCAAATTCCCCAAATAAGAACAATGGTTTCCAAAAATTCCTTATTCTATAAAGGTCCTTTGATTTGGAATACTCTCCTTGATGATGTTAAAAATAGCCCAACACTTAACACATTCAAGAAAAGATGCAAAATGTTATTAGATATTAAAGTACACTATAAATGAATAATTCAATCAGGCTCTACACGTAAGGGGGTGGGGTGGGGGTTGTCTGTACATCCTGCAATTATAGGTTAATTTTTAATTTAATGTTGTTAATGCTTAAGTGCCTTAATATGTATGTTTTGTAATTATGTAATTTTGTGTGTACATGAATGTCTGTTTGTGTGAACATCATGCACATAAATTGTATGTTTTAAAGGGGTCAACATTAATAAGGCTTCTAGCTCTTTCTAGCTGACTCCCCATTCTTCATTTATGTAAGATGTATTTTACTATGTATGTGTATATATTTTGTCAAATGTTTTTATGATGAATGAAATAAACGGAAATTGAATAAAGATTATTAAATTTAAATTGTGATGTTTGGTAAATTCTGCTGATCTGATTTTATAAAGCTACATAGAAAATTACTGATTTCTTCTCCAAATTATCATGACTGATTTGTGCATCTGAAAGTTGGCAGGTAGAGGCCTAACTCGTATCATTAACACAACACACTTTCATTGTTAATGACGTACCACTGAGAAACAAAACTTGGGAGAAATCTAAACAATTATTAAATAAACATCTAAATAAATATTTAAATCTAAATAATCACGTTTGTCGGCCCCTATCTGTTTAGGAACTTTGAAAATGATCATGTGAAAGAAAAAATGAAATAGTTCTTCCCCTTTAAGAAAACAACTAATGTGTTGCGCTCTTCTGCACAAAGGGGCGAGTATGGCATACTATGGAGTGCAAAAAATGGCCATCTGTCAGAATGCAGGCTGACCTATTTGTGTAAAATTGTATTCATGACTCTTTAAATTCATAAATATCTTTTGCAAATCCCAGAATTAAAACTTCTATTGCCATTTAAAAAGGCCTTATCTGTTAGAATTAGTGAGAAATGATAATTTTTAATTTTTTTTTTCGGGCAAGTAAATTTGTCTTTCGGGTAAGTAAAATTCTAAAATGTGATAATTTTACTTGCCCGAAAAAAGTTAGTGTGGAGCCCTGAATAAGCCTTGTTAATGTTATCTGAATTTTTTATTATACCTCATGATCAGAAAGATCAGACTCTGACCTTTCTGATTTTTCATTAATCAATTAAAAAAAAGAGAAGACATTCAGAATCATAAACCTTTCAAATGAAAAAAAAAGATCACCAAAACTTAACTTATTAATTTTTGCTTTAACTTTTAGAATTAGATCTCTAGTCTAGACACTATCTATGGCATGGTTAGATCTACTAACAAAATCAGTGAAAATTGAACAGCGAACAAACACCCGTCCACTTCCAGAAAGTTAAATTTTTAGATCTAGACTCTAACTGTTATTGTTTCCAGAAAATTCTCAATTTTTACGGTAACTTTTGTCAGTGCCCTGTATCATATGTAAGTTGCACTTGCACTGCCTGCCGCCACGCTGCAGCCGCGTGCAGCGCGCTAGCTGTGCGCGAGAGCTCGGCTGCAGCTGCAGCGGCGCGGCAGTCAGTGCACGATGTACACGAATG
>JZLH01S0490185.1:2500-13223 GCA_001188425.1 Eucidaris tribuloides
CTGACTAGTGAGAACAGGACCAAATTAACAGCAACACCTGTAAAATGTGCAAGTAAAGCTTGTTGGTTGCCCGGCAGAAGGGTCCTAGTATATGTTCCCGCAGGAGGGCCTTAACAGTAAATTGTCTTTAATTTGAGAAATATTGCCTTATAATTGCACTTAACAAACTGACAGAAGGATCCAAAACTATCATACTACATGTACCTTGATTTCATGCAAAAAAGCCAATGGTTTTCAATTTTGAGACAATTTAGTGTTAGGGCCCTTCTGCCGGGAACATACGCTATGGCCCTTCTGCCCAACAACCGATGAGCTGATATCATTGCTGTAATATGCGCAAATGGCCCAAGTGTATCCATGGTGCACACATCGCACATCTTGTTGTGGTAATATATGCACAAAGTACAGTACATATTCCATGACACGCAATTCCTCAGTAGTTAAACATATTTATGTTGAAAATATAGCAGGAGTTAGCATATATACTTATCTTCAATGGATTTTGGAGTTTATAACATTTAGTAGCTTGGATTCTCTTTTGTTCACAAACACTGATTGCAAATGGTGTTCCATCTAGTGCTAATTTCAACAATCATAGAAACACAATTACTTCTGATTGTACACTATAAAGATGATTGTGCATTTTTTTTTCTAGTCTGATCTAGTCTGACTGTGATCATTGAGTTAAACTTAAACTTGTGTGGTATAATAAATGCACTTGAAATAATGTATGAAAATAAGTGTGTTTTTTTTCATTCTGAAAGGTTAAAGGCAGGGGATCTCTTTTGCATGCCTAAAAATTAACATTGTGTGAATACAATGACATTTAGAAGAAAATGCCGTCTGGGAACCTTTAGCAAAATATAGGAGCTAGAAACTCAGTTTTAGTGGAATTATAGATTTGAATTACTCAGATTTGAATTTTTTCTCGCGAGAAAAAAATTCCTACCATAGAACATACACTAAACGGCTATTGTTTTTCATTTGCATTTTTCAAATTCTAGGCAATCACTGACCCCCAGATTTCACAGACATGCCCTTCATCAATAGCCTAAGGGCATGGGCTATCTTTTCCTGGTCTGTGGGGATGTTTGCAAATGAGATCCACTGCCTTTAAATTGTATGTTCCTCTGAGAAACCAAACACATAATGAAAACAGTAAAATATATCAAGCACACTTAATCACCATTAGTCATATTAAAAGGACTATAACAAAAGCTTTCAAAGATATTTCAAACATGTTGTTTTCTCTTGTTCACATAGACAAGTTTAATAATTTGTTTTATTATTTTTTTCCATTTTGTTTGTATTTTCTTGTTTGTCTGTAGTATCAAACACTTTTAATAAAATGTTCTACCTATTTCCAGTACTTTTTCCTTTGTCCATTTTCTGTACTACAGAAAACAACATCCCTGGGCTGGGGTGACAAGACCTTGACCTCTCAAAAATGTCAAATGTTTGGGAGAGCCAAACAACATGGCTGCCTTAACACAGTAACAAATGGCGTAGCCATCATTTTGTCTGATCAGAGTGGCACTATTTTTGAGATTTGAAATGTCAGATTTGGACAAAATAAACTCTGGTTTGCTAGGTACAAGATAAGATAAAATCTCATTTTCACCAAAACTTGACATATGAGGTCTTGTCACCCCAGACCTGTTTTATAAAGCTGTTCATAAGTTACGCATGACTTTACGAATGACTTGAAATATGGCAAGCCAAATACGATTCTCAAACCATTGAAATCACATCGCTAATGTTCAAATATGCAAACATAAATTAACATTTTTACTCTTAATAAGCATTTAAGAAGCATTTCAATGCAAACTTTATTTTTGGGCAAAATCTAATTCACAAAATCATAGGTCATGAAAAACTTGTTGCATTCTCACTTGGCACTTTATAGTCAGGTCATTCATAAAGTCATGCATAACTTTACGAACAGCTTTATGAAACGGGCCCCTGGGATGATATGGTAGTCCATTAGTGACTCTTACCCTAGCCCAACAGCCTGTCCCGACAGCATCATTGAAAGTGCTGTAGTCCTCACTAGCCCACAATGGCTTGCCCGTCTCCAGAGAGTTCTTGTCCACATAGGTCCCTGGATAATGGAAGCTATATTGAGAAATATAAAGCACACATCACTGTTTGACCCCTATACTACAAATGGAGAGATCCAGTACGAGATTATTCCCAACTGGTTGGACTACACCAATGACATCTGAATAAGACTGAATGGGGGGGGGGGGGGGTGGTAGAGATCTACAAACAATTTAGCACAATTATATTATTCAATGAATGCAACATGAATTATTATATTCTTGCTTGGTTGACAGATGCTTTAAATCTTCTTCTATTCTTGAATTGCTATAATTATACCATCAAGATCACACCAAACTGGAGTATAGGATTGTTCACTCTTAGGTCTTTTCATCCTCTCAGTATTACTGTGAAATAAACTCCACAGACTCTGCACGTGATTTTTCTAATTACAGTACTAGACAGGTTAAAGGCAACTTGGGACAGAAATGAGTCCTTACATAGCATCTTGGGAGTTGCATTTTAATTTTTGTCAATAGTATTTACTATACTTTTGTGATGTCCCCCCTGCTGTAGTCAACATTCCAGCCATTCTGTGTAAATGTCATGCGAGTCACGCACGCTGTATGTCACTCACACAAGTCACAAGGCAAAATAAAGATCAAAAACCGAGAAAACAGTGAAGCTGATTGCTTTACCTAATCACATAAAGCAGTCATCTATACCCTTGCTTATGAATTGTGACCTACAGCATGCATGACTCGTGCGACGCTTACACGGTATGGCTGATTCATACATCATTAGGTACTGTTCTTAAAGTGATAGGCTAACATTGTGGGGCTTCAATTTAAACATGGTCAAACTTTGATATCTGAGCTACATAGTAGTGTTCAAATGGACAAATAAACACCCTGGAATACAAAAGTTTGGAAAGTTACACTGCCAATGGCAAGTTATGCATGAATAAACAATTGATACTCGGGGCGAGTAGAAAATAGCCTAGGTGTACACACAGTAAGTCTATGGGAGGAAATGGGCAGATGAATCCCGTCAACTTACGATTTTCACTTTTTTAAAGCACTAAATAATCATTTTGAAATAGACCTTATCAAAGACACTGGTAGCATGGGGAATCATGTAGCTCAGATTTTTTTAACTGCGGTAAATGTAAGCCAGGACCTTTAAGCTTACAAATTTGTAAATTTCTATATAAAAACCAAAAAGCTTTTCATTGTTGGAACAATTTCTGGTCAAAACTTGTTTCATTCTTATCTCCAGTCACAAGAAAATAAACAGTTTTGTTCTACAAAGATGCACCAACATTACATGCAATTACACATCTTTTCAACTCCTAATATGACACTACAATATTTTAGGATTTCAAAATTTTCAGTCACTAGACGTATATTAACACAAGTGACTTTCTTGCAACAAAAGTTGGTAAAAAGTTCAAGAATTTTTGTAAAATAAAATATTGAGAGTGTTAATGAGCTGAACACACAAATGATCAATTGCACCACTTTACATTTAATCCAAAATGTATTTTGGAGTAAATCTTGAATAATTTTAGATTAATTGCCCACAAAGAACAAAAGTTAACAATGTGTATAGACTTGTGCACTTACTTGGTCTATCAAACAATACAGTTATGATCAAATTAAGTCACCAACTAAGGATTTTTTTTTAACACTTGCATGTAAAGTTTGCATAGTTCTTATTTTACAATAAATCAAAGTTAAATGAATATACGCTGTATTCACGAGATCTTCCAAATGCACATGCCTTTCTCAAAAACTAAAACAAACATAATCCAAATTTGGTCCAAAAAATGAAGTGAGGGGTGAGCAGTGCTTTGTGCGATGTGATGGAGGGCATATATAGTACCAAACTGTGATGTCACTCTGGTTCAGAAATATGTGCGGACAATGGTAGAACCAGGTGCAACATGTCGCAGCTGGTTGTTTATAACAACAGGAGAGCTGCATTTGCACTGAGTTATGCACTGGCTATTGTCCCAACATATTTCTGCACCACTTTGACACCAGCACTTGTACTCTCTATGGAAGACAGTTGATGGAATGGGCCACTGGTGTCAGATTGGGGGAGTGGAGGGGGGGGGGATGTGCATGACCCTCAAATTATTTGATTTGGTACAGAGAGGCTTATATTGATACATTTTTGTTTCTGACCCCACAAATGATTTGGCTATGTGTCTCTGACCCCCAAATGATTTTGCTCACTACACCACTGAAATAGATAATGTACAACATTCCATGGTGGGAGGTCATCAATATCAGGCAGATGAACTTACAAGCATGTAGACATGGCTGTTGTATTATTCAAATTCTTTGGAAAAGGTGGACATGAATGTGCATGAGAGCAATAATACTTTGAAGCTGACTGGGGGGGGGGGGATAAATTTGTTAACTCTTTTTGAGCTATACATGATAAAACCCTGCTGTGCCTAATTCATTTGTCATCAATAATCAACAGATAGTCAGAAGTCTTGAGTGACAGTGTGAAGAAGCCCAGTTCACAAGAATGTAAGCCACTGTACGAGCATGAACAATGCGGAAAGCAAAATCAATGTTTCCCACCATCTTGCTACCAGCAATAGAAATGTCAAACAGACTGTACAAACCAACTAACGGAACAGGGCTATCGGCATGCAGATTTGCCATCGGAGGAATCAGAGAGTTCAAGTGACACATTATCAATCTTTTTTCCATGCTAGGTTGATTAGGAGAGAGGTTTTTTTTTGTATGCTTTCAACTTCCACATCATGGGATGACATACATAAGATGAAAGTACTAAAATGGGGTGACTTATGAGCAATTCCCCCCTCCTCCTGCAAACGAATACACAACAAATAAGAACAAGAAAAAAAGATTGATCATGTTGTTTTAGCTGAATTAGTTTTTTCAAACACTGAAAACACAGTAAAGAATGTTTTGCTCTCAGCTCGATGGACAGCTGGGGTGGGGTGGGAGAGGAAGGCTATAACGCCAAGCTATAAACCTGTTTCTGATATATACACTCCAATCCAGCTTGCATATACTAGTGGTTGCTGTGTCAAGTACACCTTGGGCAAGCTATAACATTGTTAGAAACAACTTTTATTTAAAAACATATGCATAAAAACTTTTTTTTTTAAAGGTATGCATAAAATCTGTGTCTGTTAGTGAACCCGTATTTCCTTGTGCAGAAATTAATGGGCTACGCATTTGCTTCCAATATTTCCCCCAAACGTAGCATTACGTAGCAAAAGTCCACATTACACCCTTAAAAAACGTTATTTCAGCAGCAAAAGTGTGTGATTCATGTAAGCAAAGACAACACAAATCAGCAAATTGCAAGTGGAAGCGGACATTGACAAAGATCAGTATCATCTATCTCATCTCATTTTTACCCCAGAATGCTTACGGCCTTCGCAAGGTCTGTATCATTCAGAACATCCTGACTGATCGCGAATCCTCCGTCCGCTGCTACGACCTCCGTGCTCTGCAAGCCGTTAGCATCTAGAGTTTTACGGAGAAGCTTAATGTAGTCCTTATTGTATGGCTTTTCATTCCAAATCTAGAGAAGTCACGAGTACAAATGTGGAGACAAAAGAAATTATTCAAAATTATCAGAGATGGCGTCGAGGCCGACTGTTCGGAGTCACGAGGCCGCTGGTACAATATTTTCCCGTAGACTTTGTACACACGACTCGGTCCGAGGCCAAGGCCAAGGCCGGCAAAAGTCGGCCTCAATTCCATCTCTGAAAATTAATTACAATTATATTATTTACCCTAAAAAATTGATTGCATTTGCCAAATCTTGGTCGTGTAGGACATCGTAGCTGATTTCAAATTTGCCATCTGCTGCTACTACCTGTACGTTCTGCATACCATTCGCATCCAGCGTTTTACGGAGGAGCTTGATGTAGTCTTTATTGTAGGGCCTCTCATTCCAAATCTGATGGGAGCATAAAGAAACTGTTTTGGTAGTTATTCAACAATGAAAATAATAATAATGATAATAAAAGTTTGTAAATACTGCACAATCAATGAAAAATTTCATTTAAACTTACTGTATGATATACATGATGTTAAAAATTACATATAAAATCATGTCAAACTTACACAATGACAATAACAACAATTATAGAAATTAGATACTTTGTGCAATTTTTTTCTTTGAGGCTTCTTTTCTGAATTGAACATTTCACATTAATCTTAAGTATTACACAGATATTAATTACATATCACAGTTCTATTTAAGAACACAATCCCATATCACATGAAGGACAAACTCATTTAAATGTAAACAGTGGTAAGTAATAAAATGCTTCTTACAATACATTTTCAGTCACCATTCACGCATATTGCCAAGTTTCCTTTTATGCATACAATATGTCAGAAGGGGTTAAAAATACAAACTGTTTATATTTCATATCTCATACAGAGTAGAGCAAACAGTTCCAGATACTAAAGTTTAACTGTGTAAGAATGATAGACAACATTTGCTGACCAGAAATTACGTTTCACATAAAAATAACTTGTTTCTGTATTTTTGGAACAAACTGTACTTCATTAAATGGAATTAAAATGTACATTGATATAATTAATTTTGTTCACAATATGAATAATAAAAGTAAAAAATATGCACGGACTGACCAATTTGGTTTTGGGAACCAACACTCTCATCATCACCAAAGCTGGGGGGGGGGGGTGGGAGGGGGACTCCAATTATGTTGAATAAAATTAGTCCTATTGGACTACCGGTATATGCATGTGTTATCTTCTTTTGTATGCTTATGGGGGTGTAAATATTGGTGTTCACGAAAGCAAATTGATTCAGAAGAAACTGTACCTAAAGTAAACAACTATTAAAGTAGCATAGAATCTCACTGCCCAAATGGTCAGGTACAGGGCCACCACTCAAAATTTTCATTTCCCCTTACACCGCACGCATTTTTTCCCCCTACGGACACTACTTTTCCCTTCGCTCTGTCAGCCCACTTTTCACCTACGAAACAAAGTTTTCCCCTACAAAATAACCTTGGTAAATGTAAAAAATGTATGTTAATTAAGCAAGCTGATGTTCACAGTTTGCATAATTATAGGTTTCTGCGCCAGAGAAGCAACAACTATACAATAGATTTACCCAATAACGTCTACAGACAAATATGTACAGAATTTCTTTGAAACTCTTTGAGGATTTAACTCGTTGGAGACTAAGTACGAGGTAACTCGTGTTGGGGTCTATGAAAAATGCGTGTTGTACTAAAATCAAATCATCTCCAACGGGTTAAGAATATTTTTGAAAATTGTCAGAATAAGTTTTATATGTATCAAAACCCCCTACTTCTCCCTATGGAATTCCATTTTCCCTGTATATCCCCTACTGTAGGGGGTTTCCCCTATGAGTGCCAACTTTGGCCAGGTAGTTTCAATCAAAGTAACCTTACCCCAATGTAGTCCATCGTCAAGTTATGCACAGTTTTAGCTCCTTGAAGCCACTTCAGGACATAGCTGACTGTTTGCTGATTGTCGACATAGGGGCTTGCTGTAAAGTTTCCAACCCAGCCAGGCCAGCCCCATGGCAGTCCATATAACTTGATGTTGGGATTACGCTACAATGAAAGAAACAGAAAATACTTTTTAACAATGAATGAAAGGTTTGCAGAGAGATTTTACGTTTCAGAACAAGTTTTCTGTTCATCTCTGTATATCAAATTCATTAATTGGTGATCCGCATGTACGCGGATCACCATAGAGTTTGTCAGAATTTTCTTTTTTGTTTATTTGTGTTTCTTTCTGGTCATTTTTTGTGTACAAGATATCTCAAGAATGCCATCGTTAATAATGTTGTAACTTGGTACAGACATGTAACGTGTCAAGACCTCGGCACACAATTTTTTTGAACGTACTCATTTGTTCGTGACCTCATGTATGACGTCAAAAGCCAAAAGTTAGACTTAGCCTACATTTGCGATATCTCAAACCGGCGGGCGACTAAAACAACCAAATTTGGCAAAGGTCAAGTTCAGGTCAAGGTCAACTTTTGGACCATACCTCGTGCACGTAAAATGCAAAATTGCTCCAAATCACTTTTCATTAACAAAACTAAATGGCCATGCGTCGTGAATTGGGGCCTGCTCTAGGGTGGAGCCGTTTCATATTTTAGTGAAATTTGACATGTTTGTAATGGTTAGAGTACCTAAATATGATTCAATTCTTCCAAGTTACGACTCATTTTAAAGCAAATTTATTAAGCTTTAAGATGACACCAAGTTTTATTTAATCAAACTTCACTTAATAAAATTATGGGTGATTAAGTACACGATGGTGGGGGGTGGAGCAAATTGGGAGACGGAGATTGGGAGACGGTTCCATGTTAAGTCTATGGGAGATTATACGGCCAAGGTTCATTTTGTTTTTTCTGTATCTTAACAATCACCAAAATCACTGAACTATATATCAAACTGAAGCTTATTTATTACTCTTTCAAGTGATTCCAAGTTTTATTTTATAAGAATTCAATTAAAACAATTATGATTAATTAAGTACAAGGTGGTGGGGGTGGAGCAACTTCGGCCATAGAGATTGCATTGGGACACGGTACTATGTTAAGTCTATGGGAGAACGAACATACATCCAAGGTTTATTTGGTCTTTTCTGTATCTTAACAGTCAATATATCATTGACTCTATATATCAAATTAAAGCTCATTTAACACTCTTTAAAATGAAATCCTAATTATTTCTATAGCAACTAAATTTAAGAAATTACACTCAATTACCTAATTACTTTAAGTTTGGACAGTGTATCAAATATGACACGGTAAGCCAAACATACAACTCAGAAAATATGTTTTAGCAAGTGTTACAATACAAATTTTTGCTAATTACGAATAGATATTGGTTCTGCATTAAAAATACTTTATTATGGTTTAAGAGATACAATAATAAGGCCTCCAAGTGGACTTTTTGCTTTCATTATGAATTTATGTAATATTTATACATTTTTCATGCAAATTCTGTTATACGTTGCTCCCAAAGTCATAAAAATAGTTCTAGTAGGGCTAATCCTGTGAGTTTGGTCTTGTTGGATTGGAAATTATCTGTACTTTACAAAAATGTGCTTGTTTGGCAGGTAAGTGCTTTGATGTAGATGTGAGGTCACTTTGAATTGACCCTACTTTTTAACCCCACTTTTTTGAATATTTTCATTCATATTTTCTAGAGACCTACCCCCAATTTAGTGATGATAATTGGAAAGATGAGACTATTTCCTTTCAGAAAATATATAGTTTTACTATGTTTGCATGTACAGTTTAAAAGTTATAAAGGTTGAAGTCTAGAATGTCACGCGACATTCAAAATTTGCCAATGAAACGCAAACAGGCCCCACTTCACGACGCATGGCCAAATACCGTCGTTTTTTCGATGGTTTTGGATGTCTAACTGAATTCTCCATCAATTAGAACAATTTACCGACCAGCAGGACCCAAAAGATTGCTTACAAGTCCAAAAAACTTAAATGCGACAAACGCGTACGCGCACGTCAATTTTTGATTTAATGTTTGATAGAGAATGTTAAGTTATAAAGGACATATTTCAGCTAGCAGTGATATTTGATATAGATTATTTGTCACATTTTCTGTAAATTAAATGATCGGAGCGTTTACGCGGATCACCAATTCGTCTTAGTGACGAATTAAAGTCTAGTATTGATTCGTTCTTACTGAGGACTTATGAAATATTATTGAGCTCAGAAATAAGGAATGATTCTTGGGTATTTGTAACCAAGTAAACCGTGGCATTGCTGCTGCATGGTGGTAGTGCCACTGACCGGATATCACAAGGTTCAAATCCTGTTGGGTCACTCTTTTTCTGAGTAGATAAAAAAATAGATCAAGCATTTGATCTTCTTTATCATTAATTTAATAATACAGAGATGAATGACAAACTCGTTCTGCAACAATACTTTGTCAGAGTTTTTTTTTTTTTTTTTGGGGGGGGGGTAGGGGGGAATACCACATTTACCCTAAATTGACAGAAATGCATTTATCTGAAATTTGTTGTAATTATTAATTCCCCAAATCTATGCAATATTGCCACAAAAGAATTACATTGTTAGAAGGAATAGCTTTGTCTAAAATATCTATACAGAACACTTGTTTCAATCATGCATGTATAAATACTTTCAGTTGACACATACACTCCTGAAGTTCACTGAACTTGGCATGGTCTGAAAACAGACATGACTGACATAAGGCAATGAACTTTTGATCATAATTAACAATGATGATGTACACAGATTTATTAGAGCATTCCCTCAAAATTGTATATGTCATTAACATTTCTTCACATACAAACAATTTTACAGCCAAAATTGTGCAAGTGAAAGACACTGGTACAAAGTGTGATATACACCCTTCTACATAATACTTAAGCAGTCCAGTCTCATAATCACTCAAGTAAATACAATGTTTAGAGATGTTAAAAATGGGACTGAAAGGATTAAATATAGTATATACCACAGTACTAGTCAAATGATCATGGTACCACCTGCTTATCAGACCACTTATAATATTATCTGCCTTTGGTATATCTTTTCTCTTTAAATAGTTCAAAATATTGGTCTGTATCTTTGAGTTCATCTATGTGCCAATATGCTTATCTTGTTTCCTGCGG